>CALYMW010000154.1:0-55398 GCA_944588485.1 Phosphuga atrata | reverse complement strand
CTAAACGACCAAGCGTGATCAACGCTATAAACCAACGATCGAAATTGGGAGAGAAGTTAGTCAAGCAGATAGATCTCAATCTAGTAGAAGATTGCACTTACCCTGAACATATCATTAAGCTGGGGAAAGGAAATACAGAACACAACAAGAGTAAGACCTTTAGCAGACTAAGCCACATCCTCAGAAACAAAGACGATACATCTTAAGCCCAAGTTTTCGACTCCTGCGAACACCTGTAACAACATACGGCTTGGAGACAATGGAAAAGTACGAACCATCTAAGGACAATGCAAAGAGCGATGGAACAAGCCATGTATCGGGCCCTTTTTATTAGTTTTGCGACCTATCAAAAGAGGACGTACGAATGTTGATAGCGCGATGAATTAATTCCGACAGGTCTCGATCGCGCGCAAAGAATTAGATTTAGTTAGTGTGATTAAAAACGCAGCGAGAGAAGTACGTCTCGCCCTTCTTCTTCTTAATGGCACTACAACCGATTGCCGGTCTGGGCCTCCTTCAGCATGTTTCTCCAAGCGGACCTATCACTCGCCAACGTTCTCGTCTCGAGAACGTCTCGCCCAGCAAACGTATTAAAGGTAGACTTCCGAGCAAAGCGGCTCTGGCGTCACTAACGCAGCGATACTGACTATGCATGATTATGCACTATGGAAACTTGTGACGCGTAATTCGAGCGGAGCGACACAGACGCACATCAGTGTCCCTGCGCTCGAATGGCACCTCATACCTTTCCATTGTACATAATACTATCGCTATGTCGCCGCATCGACACTATGACGCCAGAGCCGCTTTACTCGGAAGTCTATCTTAAGAGTGTGTGCGTTTTGTCTCGGCCGGCATGCGATGGCGATGGCGATGGGTATCCTTTTGTTGATGGGGATTCTGACCATTCTAGAAGATCTGCATTGCAAGGGTTCTACGCCGAATATCCTTCTTGTCTTTATTCCTACCCGTTTCCTCCCTTCTAATTAGTTGGCGACTAGGGGATCGTTTCAACAGAGCAGGCGAAGAAGACATTTTGTAGCTAGAAGTTAAGTCGCAAAACCTCACCGATTTGTTATAACTAATTTAATTTGTCCTATTGGTGGCTCCAGAGATCGATGCGACATCGGATGGTACGTTGGCATTGAGAACGTACAAATGTTTCCTTATTGTGGTGTTACGTGTAAGTAATATGCCGGAATTATTGTTGCAGATGTTACGCCATGGGCCTCTGTCTTGACACAGAGATTTCCTCTATTCCGCCTTCTTTACTATGGAGTGAATGACATATTTACACCTCTTCAGCTGGCCACCAGAGTATCGCTGACCATGGGATATCCCAATAAAGAGAATTTGTTTTGGGAGCCGATCATCGGACATCCGGCACACATGTCCTAGCCAGTGCATTGATTGCGCGCTAAGGTGTTCTCTATAGAGTCTCAGTTGGCTCATTCCCTAGACAATATCATACTAACTCAGACAAGCCTCAGACAAGATCCGACGACATCCGACTCCACGAGAGAGGAAACTGGATGGAAGTTGCTCAGGAGAGATTGATATGGAAGAATTAAGAAAGAGGTCTATGTTCAGGAGTGGACGGAAATAGGCTAATAGAAGAAGAAAGTTTAGAAATGCGGTCGGCAAACTTCTGATAAAACAAGACCAGCATTTGTCAAGATCAGAAGAATCAAGAAGATTGTCAAGATCAACGTTTCCGAGTCCCTCAAAAATTGATCAAATCAGTTTATAGTCTGGGGATCGGGGTATCGGTTTTGTAGGGAAGCAGGCATCATGCTGTAAGCTATGAAATGTCATTTTTAAAAACAAATACCTAAACACTCACACGAAACCACGCATGTAGACACTGTAAACAGACCAATAGCCACATATACGGCAGAAACTCGCCCTATGACAGCAACAACACAAAGAATACTGGAGAGCGTGGAAATGTAGGCGATACGAAAGATCAACAATAAAATATTAATGGACAGGATGAGGAGCACGGAGCTAATTACAACCCATAAGCGACTGGATAGAAGAACGAAAAGAGATGAACAACACCAGGCTGGTTCGAATCCTCTTCTTAGTCTTGTCTTCATGTCTGAAGAGTTGTGACACCAAAGTTATGTACACTGATTGCTTAGTTGTTTCCATTGCTTGCGATCTTCTGCCGCCATTAAGTAGGTTTGCAGGGGTTGTCCTTGAAATAGTCCAAACACCTCGACGAGGTCTTTTTCCAATTAACTTCTCTAAGTTGTCTTGTGCTCTTCTGGTCCGAATAGCACCGGAAGATTCGCCAAGAGGGAAAAGAAGCCCAGGGAGACGCAGAAAGCGAGAATAGGCCCCACCTTGACCGACCATAGTGATGGATGAACAGGTAGGCTTGTTTATAATGAGAGAAAGAAGAAGAAGGTTTTATAGACAATTTGAGAGGTTTATTCGCTTTGCAACTGCAATTATAATACATAGTTTGAATCTGCATTTAATGTAGAATAATTTTGTAAAAAATGTAGTCGTTTTAGAATATTTTGGAAAAAGTTTTGGGCAAAAATACGAAAGCGCGTTTTTATAATCGCCATTTCAGACTTATACCTCGCCGAATCAGAAGAAGGTTATTAGTTGTTTGTTCTGTACAAAATTTCGCGTCTTTTGATGTATCATATGTCAATTCATTGTCAATTCATGACATCGTGATTTCGAAGATGGGCGAAAATAGCGATTTTCGGCACCTCTCTGATTTTTACAAATTTCATATCAAAATACGCAGAATTTTTTACATATTATGCTGATATAGATCATTATGATGCAATTTAGTTTACGATAAGTGAAGGAATCTTTAAAAACTACACAATTTTTGAACCGCAAAAAAAATTAGGTTTATTCAAAAATTTGCTCATCGAAATTTGGAATTATATTGTAATAATAAGGCTATCGGACATAGTGAGATATGTAAAAGCTCAAAGAATAGCATGGCTGGGACAGCTGTACAGAATTCATGCCAAGAGAATGTACAACTGGCGGCCAGTAGGAAGAAGGAAAAGAGGCAGGCCAAGGAAAAGATGGATGGAAGACGTAGAGGAAGGTCTTAGAAAGATGGGAGTAAGGGATTGGAGAGAGAAAGTTGGTGAAAGGACAGAATTGAAGAAGATTGTAGTAGAGGCAAAAACCCACCGCGGGTTATAAAGCCAACAGAAGAAGAAGAATAAGGCTATCGACCAAATATTAATCTAATCTAGGTTTTGTTTGATCGCACCTAATCTTAACTGGAGTTGTGTCGTTAGCAATTATTGTAATTATAAGGCTATCGACCAAATAGTAATTTAATCTAGGTCTTTTCTGATCGCACTTTATCTTAACTGGAGTTGTGCCGTATTGAAGCGTCATTACTATCTTTTATAAATTTTGATTAATAATCAAATAATATTTTAATTGTGTGTGAATTCGGCGAGGCAATTTACGACCGTTCGATTATTACAGAATTTTGAAGAAAAATCTGCGAAAAGTGTCATACATGTCCCGGTGTTCAAGGACGAATTTTCTTCTGGGAAATCTCTGGATTCAACATTCACCATCCTGTTTAAGAAATCCAGCTGGCTCAACCACTTGGTGGAAGCTTCGAACTCTGCAGGTCCAGGCATACACCAGATTGTTGAAGTGGTGAGTGGGTCCTTTGTACACTGGTGTTTTCACTTGTATGATTTTCCGCATAGTATTTTCAATTTTTTTTTCTCATAATAGTACGCAAGTGGAATTGTGTCGTGAACAATTATTGTAATATTAAGGCTATCGAACAAATAGTAATTTAATCTAGATCTTGTCTGATCGCACTTAATCTTAACTGGAATTGTGTCGTTAGCAATTATTGTAATATTAAGGCTATCAAACAAATAGTAATTTAATCTAAGTCTTGTCTGATCGCACTTAACTAGATAATACTAGATAATTTTATACAATAGTAGACAATGTCTGACAAGACTAGTCAATACCAGACAAGACTAGACAAGTCAGACAGGAGTAGATTATGCCAGGCAAGATTAGACATTGTCAGATAAAAGCAGATAATGATAGATAAGATTATAAATAGTAATTGATTACGAAAAAACCTTCCTGTCGCAATAAACTGCCTACAATTTGGATGGATTAGGCAATCGAGACCTTGTAACTGGAACAACTAGCTAATATTAGATTGTAACTAATTTGGGTGATGACTTATCTAGAAAGCTCAAGATAATCAATCTACGTAATCCCCGAGGTAAAACATGAGATTGATGACACAATATATATTGATTTTGTAATCTAGATATCCATTATTATTATATATATATATATATATATATATATATATATATATATATATATATATATATATATATATATATATATATATATATATATGTGTGTGTGTGTGTGTGTATAAACTAATTCTTTCATGTATGTACAGGTTGTTAATATTTTGTGTCGGGTGGTAAATTATTGGGAAAACGTTTGCGTGACGGTTGAGCAACAACAAATCTGTATTTAGTCATAAATACCATCCGCTCGACTAGGGCGAAGTGATAAATAAGCGGAATTGCCGTCGTTAGCCTTATCTACAAGTGCACTGCTTTCATACACCACTAAATGGACAATACCGCAGATTTTTCATAATAAGTGCTTTTCTGCAATTTATTCGTACGAAATGCAAATTCTATAGAATAGTTAGATAACATTGCATAAAAGTACCTTAAATGTCTAGTTTTATTCGACCAGCAGTCGCGGATCAGATTCTCTAAGGGAAACGTTAAAAGTTAATTTTGACAAGACGCCGTCAATTTTTTAAGTTTTTTTAATAAACTTGTGATTATAGACATAGAAGGGCAGAAGGACCATGTTGGACGATAGCCCTTGTATTTGTATAAAATATACAATAAATATATTCTCTCTCTAGACATAGAATTGCAAGTCTGTCTCTATGATCGCAAACAAAGAAGTGAATATTTGTATGCGGTTGAAAATTGCTTAGTTTTTTTTAAGATTTCTTCACTTAACGTAAACTAAATTGAATAATGATCTATATTAGCGTATTCTGTGTAAAATTCTGCGTGTTTTGATATGCAATTTGTAAAAATCGGAGAGATGTCGATTTTTTAAAAGCATACCTCTCCCTACCCCTCTTCGAATTCGCTATTTTTGACATGTTATGGATATTGACATATGATACGTCAAAAAACGCGAAATTTTGTATAGAACAAACGACTAATAACCTTCTTTTGATTTGGCGAGATATAAGTCTGAAATAGCGATTATAAAAACGCGCTTTAGTATTTTTGCCCAAAACTTTTTCCAAAATATTCTAAATTGAATAAATCCTTAAATAAGTATGTGCGCATTGTTGAGGATACGAATTAAAAGCAGTGTAGGATTTTCAGATACTATACCGGTTCAAGTAGATCTCCACCAAGGATCTGCACTAAACCCCTATATTTTTGATCTTATAATGGATGTCTTCTCTCAAAGCTTAAGAGAACCAGCTCCTTGGTGTATGCTATTTGCAGATGATATTGTTTTATGCAGAACAAACAGGGAAGAGCTTATTTTTTCCAAAATATTCTAAATTGAATATATATTTTTCAAAATTATTCTACATAAAATGCAAATTAAAACTAAGTATTATAATTGCAGTTGCAAAGCGAAAAAACCTCTCAAAATGTTCTCTAGTTCACAAATTGATTAATAACATAAATAAATATAATTACTAGTACGGTGTGGCTCCTGCATTTTACTAATGATAGAGACCACGTGAGTCGCAAGAAAAATGACGAAGTTTATAAAAGTGAGATTTGTGAGATTATAGCCTTGTGAGTTGGATGATTTTATTCTCAGCTCTACTGTTATCCCAGAAATTAGTAAAAGACATCCATTATAAGATCAAAAATATAGGGTCTTAGTGCAGATCCTTGGTGAAAACCTACTTGCACCGGTATAGTATCTGACAATCCTACACTGCTTCTAATTCGTGTCCCTGCTCCACGGTACCCATCCTGAACATAAAAAGGGGTAGCGTCAGGAAGGGCATCCGACTGCAAGGTCGCCTTTCCTCGAAAATTATATCCAATCAACCCCCAGTTCTCTCCATCTTCCAAAAACCCCCCGTCACGATTCATCACAAAATCCCCAAACGCAAGATCCCCATCCAACAACGCCCAACAACAACGCCACATCATTAACGCCACAACAGCAACACGCCACAACAATATGAACAACGATATGAAGTCGTCCTGTCATCCACGTCCACACCCAGGCTGAAAAGGGTCATCCCCTACAACAGCCCTCCCCCTTCGGGGTGAAAAACTATGATTATCGATCGATCGAAGGGCATCCGGCTGTAAAACAAACCGCCATATGCCGCCAAAACCGTACAAATATGACAAGTTCTGTATATTTAGCCTAGGGTAAAACTGCTAGGGCGTTCCTCGGAAGCGACGCGCTAGGGTCCCGCCTAGCCCTTGTGAGAAATGAGCAAAGGCTACCGACTCAGTTGGAGAAGCAAGTCCAGGTGATAATTGGAACTCTGAATGTTGGATATATGACTGGGAAAGGAAGAGAGGTTGTGGACCTAATGTTGAGAAGAAGAATTGTATTTCAATGTGTCCAAGAAACTACGTGGAAGGGTAATAAAGCAAAAGAGCTCGGAAGTGGATTTAAATTGTTGACAGTGGAGCAAACAGAGCGGGAAGAAGGTGTTGGAATTATTCTGGCTAACAATTTGATCCCTTCTCTAGTCAGAGGTAAACAGAAGAAGTGATCGCTTGATGAGTGTGAAACTGTGTCTTGAGGAAGAGTTTACCATTCCAAGTGCCTATGCTCCTCAACAAGGAGACAAGGCTGCTCTTGTCCCCGCAACTGTTCAATTTGTACTCGAATTGTGTTTCGAAGGGCGATGGAAGACAGAAGAGAAGGGGTAAATATTGGAGGGGCACTAATTAATAATTTTAGATTCGCGGACGATACTGCAATAATGACGGAAAGTGGAGAAGAGCTACAAACACTACTAGAGAGAGTTTACCAAGCGTGCGAAGAAGTAGGACTTACCATTAACATAGAAAAAACGAAATTCATGGTAATAAGTAAAAACCCCAATATTTACCCTGTTATCACACTAAATGGAAACCAAGTAGTGCGGGTTCAAAAATACAAATATCTTGGAACAGTCATTAATGACCTACTAGATCCAGATGTGTTATGTGTGGTCAGTGTTACTGTACGGGGTCGAAACCTGGACCTTAAAAGCCCAAACTACCAAAAAACTTGAAGCTTTCGAGATGTGGACATATAGGCGCATGCTAAAGATACCCTGGACACATAAAATATCGAACGAAGAAGTACTAAGGCGCATCGGACACAATTATCAAGATACGTAAAACAGCATACATAGGTCATATTCTGCGCAACGACAAATATATACTGCTACAAAACATAATGCAGGGAAGAATAGAGGGGAAGAAGGGAATAGGAAGAAAGAAAAAATCCTGGCTCCGTAATATAAGAGAGTGGACAGGAATGAATGTTGAAGAACTGTTCCATGTGGCAAGAGACAGAGACGCATTCAGAAAGGTGGTCGCCAACCTTTAATGAGAAGACGGCATCAGAAGAAGAAGATGCTCGTCAAGTTGTCTGTGAGGAAGATGGTACTCTCCCGCCATTCCTTGGGCATTACTTCCTCTTGAAGTACCTGTTGGATTAGATTCCATAACATATCTATGCCCTCTTCACCCAAACATTTCCAAGCCTCCACTGGCAGAAAAAGATGTCTTTTGGAGGGACCTGGAGCAGGAACTTTCTAGTATATCAGCAGATGAAAGGGCATTTCCGGGTGAAGATCTAAATGGACATGTCGGCACCAGTGTAGAAGAGGAAGTAGTGAGGAGAGTGCATGGAGGCTGGGGATTTGATACGAGAAATGAGAAGGATAAGAGAGTGCTAAGTTCTGCCTTGGCATTAGATCCAGCAATATGTAACACCTTCTTCAAGAAAAACGAAAGGCATCTGGTAACCTGCAAAAGTGGAGGAAGAGAGAGCCAAATAGATTTCTTTTTGTGCAGACGAATGCAATTGAAGGAGGTTAAGAATTGTAAAGTTATTATGCTGGAAAATGTTATATTATTTGATTGATTATAAATTCACGGGCATTAAGAAAAGAACAGAAAGGAAAATTACTCTAAAGTGATTTCAAGGAAAAGGTGCTGCAAGGAACCCGGCCAGTGAAAGGATGGTGGGCAGTAAATGCAGAAGCAATCAGGAAAGCATTTGGTGTAGAAGTTTTAGGGATGACGTCTGGAAAAGGTGCTCCACTCGATTAGGAAACATGGTGGTGGAAGGATGTGGTTCTAGAAGCCATCAAGGCAAAACGACAAGCAAAAAAGAAATGGGAGAAGTCTGGAAATGACGCAGATAGAGAAAACTACATAAAGGCAAATAAAGGTGCGAAAAGAGCTGTAGGGAAAGTAAAGGCAGCGGCATAGAAAGAAGCCTATGCAGAGCTGGAACTAGATGAGCTTTTCACAATCGCTAAGGCACGATACAGGGCTTCAAAAAATCTCACACATATCAGACAGATGAAAAATGAACGAGGAATTGTAATTCAAGATGAGGAGCATATTAAGAAGAGATGGGAGGAATATTTTCAAAAGTTGCTATATGAGGAAAATGTCCGTCTTGTGTTTGAAGATGGTATCCCAAATCACTACGTAACAACAGGGAATATAGCATATAGCATATGCAGGGAAGAGGTTGCAACTGCTATTAGGAAAATGACATGTGGAGAACCAACCGGCCCCGATGGAACGCCAATGGAGGCTTGGAAATGTCTGGGTGAAGAGGTCATAGATATGTTGCGGAATCTATTCCAACAGGTACTTCATGAGGAAGTAATGCCCAAGGAATGGTGGGAGAGTATCATAATTCCCATTTATAAGGAGAAAGGTGACATTCAGGCAAATTGCAGAGGAATAATTCTCATGTCGCATACAATGAAGATCTGGGAGAAAGTTATTGAAAGCAGGCTTCGAGTGGAGACGACAAAAAGAGATAAAAAGTTTAGATTTATGCCGGGAAAGGGAACAACAGATGCCATTTTTGCACTTAGGCAGGTCATCCAAAAGCACAAAGAGCAGAGAAAAGAACTACATATGGTGTTCATACACCTAGAGGAAGCTTATGATCTTATGAAGCTTATGGAGATGCATGAGATGCAAGGAAGAAGCATGTGCGCATTGTTCAGGATATGTAGCGTGGAGCAAGGACACGCATTAAAAGCAGTGTAGGATTGTCAGATACTATACCGGTTCAAGTAGGTCTTCACCAAGGATCTGCACTAAGCTCCTATATTTTTGATCTTATAATGCATGTCTTCTCTGAAAGCTTAAGAGAACCAGTTTCTTGGTGTAGCTATTTGCAGATGATTGTTTTATGCAGCACCGACAGGAAAGAGTTTGAATATAAACTGAAATGCTTTAGAAGAGCCATAGAGGACAGAGGCCTTAAAATCAGTAGGAAATAGACCGAATACCTATGCCTTGGAGCAACTGGAAATGAAACTATTGAGATGGATGATAGTCAGCTACAGGCAAGGGACAGTTTCAAGTATTTTGAATCCACTGTATCTGACGATGGCAATCTATCGAATCCAGGCTGCCGGGTTAAACTGGAAAAGGTTATCTGGTATTCTCTGTGACAGGAGACTGAATATACTAGTGAAGGGTAAAGCCTATAAATGTGCAGTGAGACCAGCAATGCTATACGGAGCAGAAACTTGGCCAACAGTGCAAGCAACTGGAAGTAGCTGAAATGAAGATGCTAAGATGGATGTATGGTGTTACAAGAAACGATCACATCAAGAACACCTTCATACGAGTCAGCGTAAAAGTGAATGAAATATCAAAAAAGGTGCAAGATAGACGCTTGCTCTGGTATGGCCACATTAAGCGCAGGGAGTTATGTAGGAAGGAGGGTGCTTGATCTGGAGATGGAAGGCAAAAGGGAAGGAGGCAGGCCTAGAAGCAGATGGATGAACTGCGAGCAGGATGATCTCCGGAAGAAGCAGTTAACAGAAAACATCATTTAGGACCGAGGAACATGGAAACGACTTGTCAGAAACGTCGACCTCGCATAAACGGGAAAACACGAAGAAAAAATAGGATGTCTTTACACTTTGATGACTGGGAGCAGCAAGACCAAAGTCTCGTCCATCTGACTAGACTCTACCTCACTAATGACACTGTGCATTCTAGATGACGACGAACACTCATTACAGTTCGTTACAGTTTCTAGTTGTTTTTGAGCACGGTCATCGTAGATTCGTAACGAATTTACATCCGAAAACAAAGCGAATTAATTCGCCCACCTATTAAAACTAATTCCACAAAGTGCGCGTTATTACATTTAACGTTTCCCATTAAATCGCCAACCCGACCGACGGGGCAAAAGAAAAACAGGGCCGGACATGGAAGGCAATGTAATCTCTGCAATATGCAGCGCGCGCCCGACATAAATCCGCCGTGTTTTCTATACGTAGTTATTTGGCGATAATAACTTCGGAATAATGGCCGCTTTAATCATATTAGCTTGCCAGATTACGCCGTGCAACCCGCCCACCGACCAAACGTAATGAATTGTTTTTGCGAAGTGTCTCTGTGATAATTAACCGGGAACGTTCTTAGGCATTGTGTCGCCGTTGTGGCGGACATTACCACTACAAGGAACCGGCAATTTAGTTAATATTTAGATGCATTGTACTTGGATGTTTATCATTATTCAGCCGGTTTTAGATCAAACTATAATTTCGTCTCAGTAATGGATTGTTATTTTCTTCGCGTTATTTAAAGCGCTTCTACTTACAATTAATTGCAAACACGATTTCTATTGGGTTTTCTGATTAAGAAATTTTAAGTTTATTTCTGTACTTTGGTAGAAAAGTCGAGTTAATTCTATCATTTAGCTTGGAATTCAATTGTATAAGGAGAAACAGGGCAAATGGTCAGGGCATTGGATCTTTTCCCGCTGTATCAAGCCATTGGCCCTTCCACTACTTACCCAATTAATTATACCGAGTTTAATGGTAAACATAGATTACCTCACAATCTTGCTCTAATCGTTGTTATACTTACCCATTTCTCCTCCTCTAATTCTAATTCTAAATTCCTCTAATCCTGATTCCTTCAGGAATTTCAGGAGTTGGGTGGGTTTCAAGGATTGTAACTCTTTTTCGTTAAAGCAGCGGACCCCAAGCTACATTTGTCTTAATGCTCCGCAATATTTGAACAGATGTATGAGGGATTTCAGTGCATCTTATCTAACATATGGGGCCGAAACATTAACCCTAACGCCCGCTCCACACTCTCGCGAAGTAGCACGGAGTTGAGCGAGGAACGAGAGTGTGGTCAGGTTACTCGGTCCACCTTGTGCTTCCTTGCCTCGCCTTGGCTAACTTCGCTTCATGAAGCGTTCTTTCGTACCCGAGTCAAAGGGACACGAAACGCGAGTACGAGGAATTGAGAGTATCACGTCTACACTCTCGTGTTTACTCGTCCTTTCCTATATATTATACACACAAATAGTTGCAGCAGCAGCTACCACCTGTTCGGTGTCAGTCATGGCACTGAGGTCCTCGCGAAGTAAGGCGAGAGTGTAGATGCCTCCTCCGTCTAGTTCTTCGCCTCGAACAACTTCGGCGAGGATCCTCGCCGAAGTTACTCCGCGAGAGTGTGGAGCGGGCATAAATGTAGGCGTGCACAGTTTCGCATCGTACGTATCGGACGCATCGCATCAAACGGATCGTAGTGTTCCTTCTATAGAAAGTAATACAAATGCGTCCACTGTTCCGCATCGTACTGATCGCGAAACATTAACCCTAGAGATAGGCGTCCACAGTTTCGCAACGTACGTATCGGACGCATCGCATCATACGGATCGTAGTATTCTTTCTATAGAAAGTAATACAAGTGCGGCCACTGTTCCGCATAGTACAGATCGCGAACCATTAACCCTAAAGATAGGCGTCCACAGTTTCCCAACGTACGTATCGGACGCATCGCATCATACGGATCGTAGTATTCTTTCTATAGAAAGTAATACAAGTGCGTCCACTGTTCCGCATAGTACGGATCGCGAAACATTAACCCTAAAGATAGGCGTCCACAGTTTCCCAACGTACGTATCGGACGCATCGCATCATAGGGATCGTAGTATTCTTTCTATAGAAAGTAATACAAGTGCGTCCACTGTTCCGCATAGTACGGATCGCGAAACATTAACCCTAAAGATAGGCGTCCACAGTTTCCCAACGTACGTATCGGACGCATCGCATCATACGGATCGTAGTATTCTTTCTATAGAAAGTAATACAAGTGCGTCCACTGTTCCGCATAGTGCTGATCGCGAAACATTAACCCTAAAGATAGGCGTCCACAGTTTCCCAACGTACGTATCGGACGCATCGCATCATACGGATCGTAGTATTCTTTCTATAGAAGGTAATACAAGTGCGTCCACTGATCCGCATAGTGCTGATCGCGAAACATTAACCCTAAAGATAGGCGTCCACAGTTTCCCAACGTACGTATCGGACGCATCGCATCATACGGATCGTAGTATTCTTTCTATAGAAAGTAATACAAGTGCGTCCACTGTTCCGCATAGTGCTGATCGCGAAACATTAACCCTAAAGATAGGCGTCCACAGTTTCCCAACGTACGTATCGGACGCATCGCATCATACGGATCGTAGTATTCTTTCTATAGAAAGTAATGCAAGTGCGTCCACTGTTCCGCTTAGTACGGATCGCGAAACATTAACCCTAAAGGTAGGCGTCCACAGTTTCGCATAGAACGCATCGGACGCATCGCATCACACGGATCGTAGTATTCTTCCTATAGAAAGTAATACAAGTGCGTCCACTGTTCAGCATCGTACGGAACGCACGATTCTACCCGTCGGCAATGCCGATGCCGATGCTCCGAGGGGCAACTTTTACGATGCGTGTCGATGACGCCATACGGAATATGGTATTTGCTGCTAGTTGCGTCGGCCAATCCGAACGCTGCTGATACTGTAGACGCATTGTACAAAAATAATCCGCGTGATGCGATGCGTCCGATACGTACGAAAATGTGGACGCCTACCTTATCCTTAACATCAGAGTAGCACAGAGAGCAATGGAGAGAACAATGCTGGGTCTGTCTCTGAGAGACAAGGTTCTCAACTCAACTTTGAAGGGTGGAAAGGTCTGAAGAAGTGGAGTAACTGAAGCCGTCGAATGAATTGCCAACCTTAAATGGAGTTGGGCTTGAAACCTGGCTAGAGTCAGTGATGACAGACGGACAAGAAGGGTGACAGACCGCATAACGATGCATTCCAAAATAGAGGAAGACCGCCCACTCGATGGTCAGATGATCTAAGGCATATCCATGCCAAGAGCACGGGACAGAGGGGAATGGAAGTTGTTACGAGAGGCTTTTGTCCAGCAGTGGACAAGTACAGCTGGATGGGGTTTCTTCTGCTGAGCCACAGAATCTGCAGCTATCATCTTCTTCTAGGCTTAGGGTATTGAGATGTTTTCTAAGTCTGCACAGTACCATCAGGACTCCTACTAGAAGAATTCAAAGCTTATTCCTGTTTAGTTTCAGACAGGTTTTTGCTCATTTCAATTTATAAGATCCCAGCGTTATATTGGATTGTCATAGCCCTGGAAGATCCGTCCAGGGTTTCATCCAGTGTTTTCTTATTTCTTCATGTAAAATTTTGTGGATCGTGTTCATACTCATATCACAAAAGGCTTCCGGACTTGCAAATGGATTACTAGATCCCTTGCTTGCCAGGTGATCGACTTATTTCCCACTACACCAGTACCCAGAATAGCCTTCCTTTATTTTCTTTGTCCAGCTTCTCAAGCTTTCCGACACAGTCCCATACCAGTTTGAATCTGATGATGTGTGAACTAATAACCTCGATCGCTGTTTGATTCTCTGTTTGGAAGATACTTGGAAAGATTTCCAAGGATTCGAACTATTTGGTACGAGATGCAAACCTTCCTTTGTCTTCGAACCATCTGTATACCACTTGATAGCACTTTGCTCAATGTTGTATGCTGAGGATTCGTCGCTCCGGGTTTACTGCTACACATTGCTTTGTAGCTTTTCTCAAAATGCTATTTGCAAACGATTTCGTCTTGTGGTACTTCCAACTAGAGAATCTTAGCAACGAGGTTCCCGATTAATTTGCTAAATCTTACAATCGCTGATCTGGTGGTCACTTCAACGACAAGTTGCAACGGAGTCAGACCGCTTATTTATTTGTTGATACAAGTTTACATAGGAAGCTTATGTGGCCAGCACTCTGTCTGTTGGACACTTTGCTGAACGGAGTCAGACCCAGCAGCAGTTCTATTCCTGCTCTCGGGCATGACCCCATCGCCTCCGAGATGCAGACACATGCCAGTCTTCTCAAACTGGTAGACTTAACTACTACTTGACTTGCTTCTCTAGTATTATTGTAAAATGTTTAGAAAACTTCAGCCAAATCTTGAAGGCGACGGGGGTGCGGCGCGAAAACGAAACTTCTGTTTCTTGGCCGTCGAGCGGCTGTATTTGGACCGATCGCGATTCAAGTGGTATTATTGGGAGCGCCGATTTTTTTCTGTCTTCTCGAATTTTCTCGAAAATTTGGAGACAAAAAAAAATTGCAAAAAAATGATCTTCTTTGATGTTCTATTGCAAGCCGAACACTGAACGGAGCTTCGCCTTCCTGTTTGCGAATCCGGTTGCGCAGGTTCTTTCTCTCTGGGACTTCGAAGAGGCCGCGCGAATTTTTGAAAAATTGGCCGTGCGGTAGATGTTTTCGTAAAACCGGACGTTTGCGGCTGTCGAACCGGCAGTAGATGGTGTTCGCGCCAATTTTAGTAAATCTGTGTTTTTAAATTTAACATTTGAATCGATTTCGGTACCGATCAATAGAAGGGGAAAGGTGTATCAACCTGGGCCGAAATCGCGCAGTTTATCAATTATTATTTCGCGAAATTATATTAATCGAGCAATACGCTTTGAATGTGCGAAGCGTGTAGAACGAAATCGAAGCGTAAAGCCAAGTTCGACCGGCACGTGCACGCGTTATTCAGTTTAGCGTTTCAAGTCAAATTTACCAGAAGTGTGATCACGAGCCCAAAGCGCTGAAGCGGCATCCCACGTCTGGAAGACAACAATTTTAAGGTAATCCCTCCACTTACTATCCCCCTTAAAAACGGCGCCTGAAGGACGATCACACGTGGCGGAGAAGCGAGCAGCCCTAACTGGTAAGTGATTAGACCAGCCCTGTATTTTGATTGAAAATTTTGATTTTCGTGAGACACGGTCCAAACAGATGGAATTTTGCAATTTCTTCTACACCGTTCGATGAAGGTCGAGGGTATCTTGAAGGAAATCGGTAGAATGTCAAATACGCATTCAAGTTCTGCAAAAGAACAAATGACACAACTTTCTGTCCTACAGATTGGCAGATCGAGAATAGACTGGACCAAGTCACAGGCTATTAACAGTTGCAAAAAATTCGCAAGTGGCAAAGTAGTTGCAGAAAAACTTCTTCTTCTTGATTTAGGACTTTGTCCTGTATTGTACTGCTGTCTACCCCTCTTGCGATCGGGACGTCCAGGACTCCTGCCATCTCTTGGGAGAGCGGCCTGGGGGTCTTCTGCTTTCTGGCCTTCCGTCTGTTGCCCACTTGGCAATTCTGTCCTGATCCATTCTCTCTACATGGTCTCTCCACTGCCTTCTTCAAGATCTAACCCATCTGACAGCATCTTCCGTTTGTAACTCATCTCTTATGGCGCTGCTTTTAATTTTATCCCGTAGTGTTACGCCTTTTATTGCTTTCAGCGTTTTCAATTCGGTGCTTCTCAAGAGTTTCTTAGTTTTTAGTTGTTTCGGCTCGGGCCTCAGCAGCGTATGTTAGGATAGGTGTTACACAGGTTTTATATATCCTTATCTTGCATTCTGCCGTCATATATTTGTTTTTCCGTATTAGGTCTTGAAATTAGGTTTATTGCAAAAAAAAACGAAATTCGCATTTTGTGTCCTAGCTGGGAGGTGCTTGCGAATTTTTGAGAAATTTTTGAACGGTGTCCTTCCGCCGGAAATTGCTTACATTTTGAAACCAAGTTTGCACGTTTCGCTTGCAAGTTGCGCAACCCAGAGCCTTGCGAATCGTCGCCAATTTTTCGCGCATCATATTTCATTCGTCTTCTAACTTTAGCAACTTTTACGGCGGCAATTCGCAAATTTCAACTCTTTTCTGCAAGGGTTGTAAATTTCGCTTCTTCGCCGGCTGCGTTTCGGTGAGGGGTAATTTTCCAAATTTCGGGTACGTCAAAATCACGCAATGAAGAACACCTATCGGTGGGAACACATTTCCGCACTTTCAAGACCAAGTTGAAACCAAGGACCTTTTCTGTACCAAGAATTCACTCAAAAACAAACCGGCGCTACTGGCAGGACGCAAACACATACGTTAGCTCAACCATCGGTCAGTTGACACCAACTACGGCCACAGAAAATGGGGAATCACCAATTCTGATGGGGAACAGACATCTTTTTGCACTTCAGATTTATATTCCTTTTATCATGTAGAGTTCCATTAGGCAACACAAACTCGCTTTGTATCATCTCAATTTCTTCTTTTTGGCAGCTTTTGTTGAAAATCGATCGGATTGTTATTTTAGAAGCCGTTGCAAATAATTCAGTGGCGGCGTGAATAGTTTATGCGGAAGGGAGTGACGGTGCGACGGTCGGGGAGTGTCAGTCCACACGAAACGAATGCTTTAATTGAATCAAAATCCACGGCCTCGCCAATCCAACGGGGAATTGGCGGAGCTGTGAAATAGACTACTTCCCATAGACCATTTTACGCGTAGTTAAGCGCACGCGCATTTGAAAGGCGGGAAAGTGAAAGTTTCTGGCACAAATTTAGTTATACGTAAAAAATTTCGGGCACTTTTCGACGGAAATTGACACACGCGCATAAAAAAATTTCAACTATGTAAAGGTCTATCAGAGCAAACCGTTGCTCATCCAGCTAAACAACACAAACTCTAGACAAATTAATCTCTTGATCGGGAATAACGTGTGTGGCTGGTTCCTGATGAGACATATTCCACCTTTCACTCGTGATATATTCTTGATTTATTACAAAACCCTTTTTTGCAAACTTAATTTTTTGCAATCTGAGTTGAGGTTTGCGTTTAACATAACTTTCCATGCACTTTCCAGCTTGATTCATTTCCAGTTCTAAGGCTTAAGATGAGGTTGTTGAGTTTGAGATATCTTGGAGATCTTTATTTCTTCATTTGAAATTGAAAACCTTGTGAATAAGAAATTGTGAGAGCGATTTGAATTAGGTAATAACGATAATAATATTTGTTTTATTTGTTACCAAGGCTGAGATGGAAAGACGGCGTTTCTGAGGGTGCAGGAAAAATTGGACCTACTGGAAGGTCCGTGCCAGAGACCGGGAAGGATGGCGGACGAGGCTGGAGAACGTCGAGACCCTATAGGGCTGTAGCACTACTGATGATGAATAATAATATTGATTGTAACATAAACATGAAAGGAAGCGCTACCGACATCAAAGGCCTTCTGCCAGTAATTTGAATTATTTTCAATAAAGATTATATTTTTTAGAAAAAGCCAAAAAAAATGAAAAAAGTCAAATTTTTTTTTTAATTTTTGCGAAAAAAAACTAATTTTCCTTGTTGTAACTTTTACAACAAAATTACTCTCCGATTCGCAAGCCATATATTTTTTTCACATAAACTTTTACTCAAAATCACAAAGGTTTTCCAATATTATTTTATTAATTCTCTAACATTACACAACCAATTCCAACTCTAATACATTTAATAATTCAATTATTATCATTTAAACAATTCTAATTCTCGGCCATTATTTTAAACAAACAGTTTTTCCCTGCGAGCTTTCCTCGGGTAATATATCAGCCCCGTGATTTATCGCCCGTAAATTTGCGTGTTATCAGCTACATCATGTGCGCTAAGACGAGGCTCGGTTTCCTTCATATACGCTATTACCTAGTAAACTACCTGCCTCTTTGAAACTCGAACAATACAAGTCTTATTAGAAATTCATGCGAACATTAATTACATCATTTTGAACACACTAGCTCTCTTTATTACCACACTGACAATTAGTGAAGAGTATCCCTTCTTGACTGATTAGACTAAATTAGACTAAACAGACAAGTTTAGACAGATAAGATTAGACAGTCAAGATTGGACTGACAAGACAGAAAAGTTTCAACAAAGATGTTTAGACTGAAAAAGGTTAGATGGACAAGAATCTACGGACGATTCTTAAGCTACGTACACACGGTATAGAAAACTAGCGTATAGACCTGCTATAGTTTGACTATAGCTGTGTGACCGCTTCGTATAGTCCAAAACTATTCGTAGAGTTGAATTATACGAAGCGGTCACACAGCTATACTGAAGCTATAGCAGGACTATAAGCCAGTTTTCTATACCGTTTGTACGTAGCTTTAAATATAGTATATAGTCTATAGCTATAGTAGTCAGACTATACGCTAATTTTCTATACCGTATGTACGTAGCTTAAAGCTACGTACACACGGTATAGAAAACTAGCGTATTGTTCACAAATTAGATTTACGTACTTACGTATTAACGTCACCACCGCTATATATTGGATCGAGACTTCGCGCTGCCGTGCGTATGTTGTCTTAATTTATCTGTCCGCTTCGCGGCGGGCAACCTAATCTAACCGGGGTTAAAAAATAAAAAGTATTTTGAGTTTTAAAAACGTTTTAGTGTTAAAAAAAATGTTTTATTTTATGATGTATCATAAATATTTTAGGTGTAAATTGGCGGCATTTAAAAATGTAGCGGTGGTGGCGTTAATACGTAAGTAGCGAGATTTGTTGCGAAGGCCGCAGTGTAAAAAGCAGACGACTCCCCGTGTTCCACGACCACTCTGTCAAGAATGAACGACTCGGAAGAACCGAGATTTTTTTACATTTTTGGCGAAATTTTAGCAAACATGCAATTTCCGACGACTCCCCATGACCACGACCACTCTATCAAGAGTGAACGACTCTTTACATTTTTGGCAAAATTTTAGCAAACATGCAATTTCCATCAAGAAAATTTTAAAGCCTTACCTAAAAAAACCCACTGATTAATCCAATCTCAATACATTTAGACTTAGTCCGTTAGTTTTAAACTTACACTAATTAAGCCAAACATTCACACAAGTTGCAAAAATAAAACAACCACCAGTAAGTTTACGAAAAGAAAACCAAAAAATGTGAAAATAAAACCAAAAAAAAAAGAAACCCAACACAAGAAGAAAGTAAAAGTCACGTCAATTTAGTTTAGTGTTAGTTTATTGTTAATTATTTGATCTGGAAATTATCGCCAGTTAGTTTTTCGCATAGGCGCTCGGTGATATCGGCCGGTCGAGTTTTCGCGCGGGCTGCGGCAAAATCCCGATACGCACGTTCGCCTGTGTCGAACTGAGCTGGAGCGGCCGAACTAGGGAAACCCGGTGAAAAGTCGCGCTCGCGCAATGCCGCGGAAAACCCTCGCAATGTATCGGCACGCCGTTCATTATACACATAATTGCCACCGAATATTACACAAACAAAAAAAAACTGCAAGATTCTGCAACAGTTTCAACTCAGACTCTAGACAGATAAGACTAGAGCGACAAGACTAGACTGAGAAGAATAGACAGACAAGAATAGACAGATAAGATTAGATAGACAAGACTAGACAGACAAGACTAGACAGACAAGACTAGACAGACAAGACTAGACAGACAAGACTAGACAGACAAGACTAGACAGACAAGACTAGACAGACAAGACTAGACAGACAAGACTAGACAGACAAGACTAGACAGACAAGACTAGACAGACAAGACTAGACAGACAAGACTAGACAGACAAGACTAGACAGACAAGACTAGACAGACAAGACTAGACAGACAAGACTAGACAGACAAGACTAGACAGACAAGACTAGACAGACAAGACTAGACAGACAAGACTAGACAGACAAGACTAGACAGACAAGACTAGACAGACAAGACTAGACAGACAAGACTAGACAGACAAGACTAGACAGACAAGACTAGACAGACAAGACTAGACAGACAAGACTAGACAGACAAGACTAGACAGACAAGACTAGACAGACAAGACTAGACAGACAAGACTAGACAGACAAGACTAGACAGACAAGACTAGACAGACAAGACTAGACAGACAAGACTAGACAGACAAGACTAGACAGACAAGACTAGACAGACAAGACTAGACAGACAAGACTAGACAGACAAGACTAGACAGACAAGACTAGACAGACAAGACTAGACAGACAAGACTAGACAGACAAAACTAGACAGACAAGACTAGACAGACAAGACTAGACAGACAAGACTAGACAGACAAGACTAGACAGACAAGACTAGACAGACAAGACTAGACAGACAAGACTAGACAGACAAGACTAGACAGACAAGACTAGACAGACAAGACTAGACAGACAAGACTAGACAGACAAGACTAGACAGACAAGACTAGACAGACAAGACTAGACAGACAAGACTAGACAGACAAGACTGGACAGACAAGACTAGACAGACAAGACTAGACAGACAAGACTAGACAGACAAGACTAGACAGACAAGACTAGACAGACAAGACTGGACAGACAAGACTAGACAGACAAGACTAGACAGACAAGACTAGACAGACAAGACTAGACAGACAAGACTAGACAGACAAGACTAGACAGACAAGACTAGACAGACAAGACTAGACAGACAAGACTAGACAGACAAGACTAGACAGACAAGACTAGACAGACAAGACTAGACAGACAAGACTAGACAGACAAGACTAGACAGACAAGACTAGACAGACAAGACTAGACAGACAAGACTAGACAGACAAGACTAGACGGACAAGACTAGACAGACAAGACTAGACAGACAAGACTAGACAGACAAGACTAGACAGACAAGACTAGACAGACAAGACTAGACAGACAAGACTAGACAGACAAGACTAGACAGACAAGACTAGACAGACAAGACTAGACAGACAAGACTAGACAGACAAGACTAGACAGACAAGACTAGACAGGCAAGACTAGACAGACAAGACTAGACAGACAAGACTAGACGGACAAGACTAGACAAACAAGACTAGACAGGCAAGACTAGACAGGCAAGACTAGACAGACAAGACTAGACAGGCAAGACTAGACAGACAAGACTAGACAGACAAGACTAGATGGACAAGACTAGACAGACAAGACTAGACAGGCAAGACTAGACAGACAAGACTAGACAGACAAGACTAGACGGACAAGACTAGACAGACAAGACTAGACAGGCAAGACTAGACAGACAAGACTAGACTGACAAGACTAGACAGACAAGACTAGACAGGCAAGACTAGACAGGCAAGACTAGACAGACAAGACTAGACAGACAAGACTAGACGGACAAGACTAGACAGACAAGACTAGACAGGCAAGACTAGACAGACAAGACTAGACAGACAAGACTAGACAGGCTAGACTAGACAGACAAGACTAGACAGACAAGACTAGACAGACAAGACTAGACGGACAAGACTAGACAGACAAGACTAGACAGGCAAGACTAGACAGACAAGACTAGACAGACAAGACTAGACAGACAAGACTAGACGGACAAGACTAGACAGACAAGACTAGACAGACAAGACTAGACAGACAAGACTAGACAGACAAGACTAGACGGACAAGACTAGACAGACAAGACTAGACAGACAAGACTAGACAGACAAGACTAGACAGACAAGACTAGACGGACAAGACTAGACAGACAAGACTAGACAGGCAAGACTAGACAGACAAGACTAGACAGACAAGACTAGACGGACAAGACTAGACAGACAAGACTAGACAGACAAGACTAGACAGACAAGACTAGACAGACAAGACTAGACAGACAAGACTAGACAGACAAGACTTGACAGACAAGACTAGACAGACAAGACTAGACAGACAAGACTAGACAGACAAGACTAGACAGACAAGACTCGACAGACAAGACTAGACAGACAAGACTAGACAGACAAGACTAGACAGACAAGACTAGACAGACAAGACTAGACAGACAAGACTAGACAGACAAGACTAGACAGACAAGACTAGACAGACAAGACTAGACAAACAAGACTAGCCAGACAATACTAGATAGACAAGACTGGACAGACAAGATTAGACTAATTTAGTTTGTTTAAGATTGGACTAAACCTAGTATTATTATAGATTAAACAAAGATTAAACTTTTTCTGTTAAAAAGGATTGGCGTGGATGAGCGTGTTTGTTGAGGACGTGTGGGAAGAAATGAGATGTCGCTAAGCGCAAATCCGGGAGTAATTTGTCGAGGTGTTTTGAAACTTTCCCCGTAAGATTATGTTCCATCGATCTGTCCACTCAAACGCACATTCCTCTGCCGCTACAAATGACATTTTTCCCTTAACAGAATCCGATAGCGCCGAGGGAAATATTAAATCCGCACGGCAAAAAGGAACTGTTAATAAATGAGTTTTCTTTGAGTTCGCGGGACGGGTCGAGTACGCACGCTCGTTCACTACCTGCCCCGGATTAAATTACCGGAATATTTTAATTCGCACTGCATAAAAGGGAAAAAGTAATTAATTTCGCACTTGCCGCCGTGTTTCACCCCCAAAGTTTCACCCCCAAACTCGATGAAATTTTAAAATTTATGCAACAAGTTTTTACAGCAAAGATAAGATTGGACAGACAATTACTTGATCTCTTGAGACAATTACTTGCTCTGTCTACATTAATAGCGTATAGGAAAATTTGTATTTTTCGGCGTTCATGCTGTTTAAACGAAATCGGAAGTTCGAATTTCCATCATGAAGTCGTGTTGTACATTTTGCTTTCTTTTTTTTGTGAGTTGCACATTTTGCTTTCCGACTCTTATTATTATTCGTTTCTAATTAAAATTGCTTATTTAGATTGACCCGACACACAAAAACGAGTCAACGTGCCCGTAAATTGTGTGTAAAACATGAAATTTTATTGCAGATTTTGTTTTTGTGCGAAAACAACAGAAATCGATATCTTCCATCCGCGTTCCGCGTAACGTGACATCGGTCGGGATTTAAACATTCGAACATAATAAAACAATGGGACCGGGCGGAATTTGATGGCGTATAAAAGTTCGAAAGGAAATGACGCAACAAAACCCGGCCGCACATCAAAACATCGATCCGACACACAATAAACAGAAATCAATTTTCAGTTTACAAATTTTTGTTGGGAAATTCGTTGAAAAACACAAATTAAATCAACTAATTTATCTGGAATTTCGCGCTAATAAACTACCTACACATTCCATTGATTAGATGCCTAAACGACCAAGCGTGATCAACGCTATAAACCAACGATCGAAATTGGGAGAGAAGTTAGTCAAGCAGATAGATCTCAATCTAGTAGAAGATTGCACTTACCCTGAACATATCATTAAGCTGGGGAAAGGAAATACAGAACACAACAAGAGTAAGACCTTTAGCAGACTAAGCCACATCCTCAGAAACAAAGACATTCCGATACATCTTAAGCGCAAAGTTTTCGACTCCTGCGAACACCTGTTACAACATACGGCTTGGAGGCAATGGAAAAGTACGAACCATCTAAGGACAATGCAAAGAGCGATGGAACAAGCCATGTATCGGGCCCTTTTTATTAGTTTTGCGACGTATCAAAAGAGGACGTACGAATGTTGATAGCGCGATGAATTAATTCCGACAGGTCTCGATCGCGCGCAAAGAATTAGATTTAGTTAGCGTGATTAAAAACGCAGCGAGAGAAGTACGTCTCGCCCTTCTTCTTCTTAATGGCACTACAACCGATTGCCGGTCTGGGCCTCCTTCAGCATGTTTCTCCAAGCGGACCTATCACTCGCCAACGTTCTCGTCTCGAGAACGTCTCGCCCAGCAAACGTATTAAAGGTAGACTTCCGAACAAAGCGGCTCTGGCGTCACTAACGCAGCGATACTGACGCGGCAACATAGCAATAGTATTATGCACTATGGAAACTTGTGACGCGTAATTCGAGCGGAGCGACACAGACGCACATCAGTGTCCCTGCGCTCGAATGCCACCTCATACCTTTCCATTGTACATAATACTATCGCTATGTCGCCGCATCGACACTATGACGCCAGAGCCGCTTTACTCGGAAGTCTATCTTAAGAGTGTGTGCGTTTTGTCTCGGCCGGCATGCGATGGCGATGGAGATGGGTATCCTTTTGTTGATGGGGATTCTGACCATTCTAGAAGATCTGCATTGCAAGGGTTCTACGCCGAATATCCTTCTTGTCTTTATTCCTACCCGTTTCCTCCCTTCTAATTAGTTGGCGACAGGGGGATCGTTTCAACAGAGCAGGCGAAGAAGACATTTTGTAGCTAGAAGGTAAGTCGAAAAACCTCACCGATTTGTTATATCTAATTTAATTTGTCCTATTGGTGGCTCCAGAGATCGATGCGAGATCGGATGGTATGTTGGCATTGAGAACGTACAAATGTCTCCTTATTGTGGTGTTACGTGTAAGTAATATGCCGGAATTCTTGTTGCAGATGTTACGCCATGAGCCTCTGTCTTGACACAGAGATTTCCTCTATTCCGCCTTCTTTACTATGGAGTGAATGACATATTTATACCTCTTCAGCTGGCCACCAGGGTATCGCTGACCATGGGATATCCCAATAAATAGAATTTGTTTTGGGAGCCGATCATCGGACATCCGGCACACATGTCCTAGCCAGTGCATTGATTGCGCGCTAAGGTGTTCTCTATAGAGTCTCAGTTGGCTCATTCCCTAGACAATATCATACTAACTCAGACAAGCCTCAGACAAGATCCGACGACATCCGACTCCACGAGAGAGGAAACTGGATGGAAGTTGCTCAGGAGAGATTGATATGGAAGAATTAAGAAAGAGGTCTATGTTCAGGAGTGGACGGAAATAGGCTAATAGAAGAAGAAAGTTTAGAAATGCGGTCTGCAAACTTCTGATAAAACAAAGATCAGCATTTGTCAAGATCAGAAGAATCAAGAAGATTGTCAAGATCAACGTTTCCGAGTCCTTCAAAAATTGATCAAATCAGTTTATAGTCTGGGGGTCGGGGTATCGGTTTTGTAGGGATATAGAAGCAGGCATCATGCTGTAAGCTATGAAATGTCATTTTTAAAAACAAATACCTAAACACTCACACGAAACAGACCAATAGCCACATATACGGCAGAAACTCGCCCTGTGACAGCAACAACACAAAGAATGGTGGAACTGGAGAGCGTGGAAATGTAGGCGATACGAAAGATCAACAATAAAATCTTAATGGACAGGATGAGGAGCACGGAGCTAAGTACAACCCATAAACGACTGGATAGAAGAACGAAAAGAGATGGACAACACCAGGCTGGTTCGAATCCTCTTCTTAGTCTTGTCTTCATGTCTGAAGAGTTGTGACACCAAAGTTATGTACACTGATTGCTTAGTTGTTTCCATTGCTTGCGATCTTCTGCCGCCATTAAGTAGGTTTGCAGGGGTTGTCCTTGATATGGTCCAACCACCTCGACGAGGACCTGCCTCGCGGTTTTTTTCCAATTAACTTCTCTAAGTTGTCTTGTGCTCTTCTGGTCCGAATAGCACGGGATGATTCGCCAAGAGGGAAAAGAAGCCCAGGGAGACGCAGAAAGCGAGAATAGGCCCCACCTTGACCGACCATAGTGATGGATGAACAGGTAGGCTTGTTTATAATGAGAGAAAGAAGAAGAAGGTTTTATAGACAATTTGAGAGGTTTATTCGCTTTGCAACTGCAATTATAATACATAGTTTGAATCTGCATTTAATGTAGAATAATTTTGTAAAAGATTTAGTCGATTTAGAATATTTTGGAAAAAGTTTTGGGCAAAAATACGAAGGCGCGTTTTTATAATCGCCATTTCAGACTTATACCTCGCCGAATCAGAAGAAGGTTATTAGTTGTTTGTTCTGTACAAAATTTCGCGTCTTTTGATGTATCATATGTCAATATTCATGACATCGTGATTTCGAAGATGGGCGAAAATAGCGATTTTCGGCACCTCTCTGATTTTTACAAATTGCATATCAAAATACGCAGAATTTTTCACATATTACGCTGCTATAGATCATTATGCAATTAAGTTTACGATAAGTGAAGGAATCTTTAAAAACTACACAATTTTTGAACCGCAAAAAAATTAGGTTTATTCAAAAATTTGCTCATCGAAATTTGGAATTATATTGTAATAATAAGGCTGGCGGACATAGTGAAATATGTAAAAGCTCAAAGAATAGCATGGCTGGGACAGCTGTACAGAATGCATGACGACAGATCAGCCAAGAGAATGTACAACTGGCGGCCAGTAGGAAGAAGGAAAAGAGGCAGGCCAAGGAAAAGATGGATGGAAGACGTGGAGGAAGGTCTTAGAAAGATGGGAGTAAGGGATTGGAGGGAGAAAGTTGGTGAAAGGACAGAATGGAAGAAGATTGTAGTAGAGGCAAAAACCCACCGCGGGTTATAAAGCCAACAGAAGAAGAAGAATAAGGCTATCGACCAAATATTAATCTAATCTAGGTTTTGTTTGATCGCACCTAATCTTAACTGGAGTTGTGTCGTTAGCAATTATTGTAATTATAAAGCTATCGACCAAATAGTAATTTAATCTAGGTCTTTTCTGATCGCACTTTATCTTAACTGAAGTTGTGCCGTATTGAAGCGTCATTACTATCTTTTATAAATTTTGATTAATAATCAAATAATATTTTAATTGTGTGTGAATTCGGCGAGGCAATTTACGACCGTTCGATTATTTCAGAATTTTGAAGAAAAATCTGCGAAAAGTGTCATACATGTCGCGGTGTTTAAGGACGAATTTTCTTCTGGGAAATCTCTGGATTCATCATTGACCATCCTGTTTAAGAAATCCAGCTGGCTCAACCACTTGCTGGAAGCTTCGAACTCTGCAGGTCCAGGCATACACCAGATTGTTGAAGTGGTGAGTGGGTCCTTTGTACACTGGTGTTTTCACTTGTATGATTTTCCGCATAGTATTTTCAATTTTTTTTTCTCGTAATAGTACGCAAGTACACATGGTAATGGCTATTTACACGACACAACAGGCTATCGAACAAATAGTAATTTAATCTAGGTTTTCACTGAATCTTAACTGGAATTGTGTCGTGAGCAATTATTGTAATATTAAGGCTATCGAACAAATAATAATTTAATCTAGATCTTGTCTGATCGCACTTAATCTTAACTGGAATTGTGTCGTTAGCAATTATTGTAATATTAAGGCTATCGAACAAATAGTAATTTAATCTAGGGCTTGTCTGATCACACTTAATCTTAACTGAAGTTGTCTCGTGTGCAATTCTTATAATATTAAGGCTATAGAACAAATAGTAATTTAATCTAGGTCTTGTCTGATCGCACTTAACTAGATAATACTAGATAATTTTAGACAATAGTAGACAATGTCTGACAAAACTAGTCAATACCAGACAAGACTAGACAAGTCAGACAGGAGTAGATTATGCCAGGCAAGATTAGACATGGTCAGATAAAAGCAGATAATGATAGATAAGATTATAAATAGAAATTGATTTCGAAAAAACTTTCCTGTCGCAATAAACTGCCTACAATTTGGATGGATTAGGCAATCGAGACCTTGTAACTGGAACAACTAGCTAATATTAGATTGTAACTAATTTGGGTGATGACTTATCTAGAAAGCTCAAGATAATCAATCTACGTAATCCCCGAGGTAAAACATGAGATTGATGACACAATATATATTGATTTTGTAATCTAGATATCCTAAATTATTATTATATAAATATATATATATATATATATATATATATATATATATATATATATATATATATATATATATATATATATATATTATATATATATATATATATATATGTGTGTGTGTGTGTGTATAAACTAATTCTTTCATGTATGTACAGGTTGTTAATATTTTGTGTCGGGTGGTAAATTATTGGGAAAACGTTTGCGTGACGGTTGAGCAACAACAAATCTGTATTTAGTCATAAATACCATCCGCTCGACTAGGGCGAAGTGATAAATAAGCGGAATTGCCGTCGTTAGCCTTATCTACAAGTGCACTGCTTTCATACACCACTAAATGGACAATACCGCAGATTTTTCATAATAAGTGCTTTTCTGCAATTTATTCGTACGAAATGCAAATTCTATAGAATAGCTAGATAACATTGCATAAAAGTACCTTAAATGTCTAGTTTTATTCGACCAGCAGTCGCGGATCAGATTCTCTAAGGGAAACGTTAAAAGTTAATTTTGACAAGACGCCGTTAATTTTTTAAGTTTTTTTAATAAACTTGTGATTATAGACATAGAAGGGCAGAAGGACCTTGTTGGTCGATAGCCCTTTGTATAAAATATACAATAAATATATTCTCTCTCTAGACATAGAATTGCAAGTCTGTCTCTATGCTCGCAAACAAAGAAGTGAATATTTGTATGCGGTTGAAAATTGCTTAGTTTTTTTTAAGATTTCTTCACTTAACGTAAACTAAATTGAATAATGATCTATATTAGCGTAATCTGTGTAAAATTCTGCGTGTTTTGATATGCAATTTGTAAAAATCGGAGAGATGTCGATTTTTTAAAAGCATACCCCTCCCCATTCCCCTCTTCGAATTCGCTATTTTTGACATGTCATGGATATTGACATATGATACGTCACAAAACGCGAAATTTTGTATAGAACAAACGACTAATAACCTTCTTTTGATTTGGCGATATATAAGTCTGAAATAGCG
Source organism: Phosphuga atrata (assembly GCA_944588485.1). Classification (NCBI taxonomy): domain Eukaryota; kingdom Metazoa; phylum Arthropoda; class Insecta; order Coleoptera; family Silphidae; genus Phosphuga; species Phosphuga atrata. The sequence goes on along the minus strand of CALYMW010000154.1, from coordinate 26,411 downwards.
ATTATAAAAACGCGCTTTAGTATTTTTGCCCAAAACTTTTTCCAAAATATTCTAAATTGAATAAATCCTTAAATAAGTATGTGCGCATTGTTCAGGATATTGTTCAGGATACGAATTAAAAGCAGTGTAGCATTTTCAGATACTAAACCGGTTCAAGTAGATCTCCACCAAGGATCTGCACTAAGCCCCTATATTTTTGATCTTAAAATGGATGTCTTTTCTCAAAGCTTAAGAGAACCAGCTCCTTGGTGTATGCTATTTTCAGATGATATTGTTTTATGCAGAACAAACAGGGAAGAGCTTATTTTTTCCAAAATATTCTAAATTGAATAAATCTTTTTCAAAATTATTCTACATAAAATGCAAACTACGTATTATAATTGCAGTTGCAAAGCGAAAAAACCTCTCAAAATGTTCTCTAGTTCACAAATTGATTAATAACATAAATAAATATAATTACTAGTACGGTGTGGCTCCTGCATTTTACTAATGATAGAGACCACGTGAGTCGCAAGAAAAATGACGAAGTTTATTAAAGTGAGATTTGTGGGATTATAGACTTGTGAGTTGGATGATTTTATTCTCAGCTCTACTGTTATCCCAGAAATTAGTAAAAGACATCCATTATAAGATCAAAAATATAGGGTCTTAGTGCAGATCCTTGGTGAAAACCTACTTGCACCGGTATAGTATCTGACAATCCTACACTGCTTCTAATTCGTGTCCCTGCTCCACGGTACCCATCCTGAACATAAAAAGGGTTAGCGTCAGGAAGGGCATCCGACTACAAGGTCGCCTTTCCTCGAAAATTATATCCAATCAACCCCCAGTTCTCTCCATCTTCCAAAAACCCCCCGTCACGATTCATCACAAAATCCCCAAACGCAAGATCCCCATCCAACAACGCCCAACAACAACGCCACAGCATTAACGCCACAACAGCAACACGCCACAACAATATGAACAACGATATGAAGTCGTCCTGTCATCCACATCCACACCCAGGCTGAAAAGGGTCATCCCCTACAACAGCCCCCCCCCCCCCCTTCGGGGGGAAAAACTATGATTATCGATCGATCGAAGGGCATCCGGCTGTAAAACAAACCGCCATATGCCGCCAAAACCGTACAAATATGACAAGTTCTGTATATTTAGCCTAGGAAACTGCTAGGGCGTTCCCTGGAAGCGACGCGCTAGGGTCCCGCCTACCCCTTGTGAGAAATGAGCAAAGGCTACCGACTCAGTTGGAGAAGCAAGTCCAGGAGATAATTGGAACTCTGAATGTTGGATCTATGACTGGGAAAGGAAGAGAGGTTGTGGACCTAATGTTGAGAAGAAGAATTGGAATTCGATGTGTCCAAGAAACTACGTGGAAGGGTAATAAATCAAGAGAGCTCGGAAGTGGATTTAAATTGTTGACAGTGGAGCAAACAGAGCGGGAAAAAGGTGTTGGAATTATCCTGGCTAACAATTTGATTCCCTCTCTAGTCAGAGGTAAACAGAAGAAGTGATCGCTTGATGAGTGTGAAACTGTGTCTTGAGGAAGAGTTTACCATTCCAAGTGCCTATGCTCCTCAACAAGGAGACAAGGCTGCTCTTGTCCACGCAACTGTTCAATTTGTACTCGAATTGTGTTTCGAATGGCGATGGAAGACAGAAGAGAAGGGGTAAATATTGGAGGGGCACTAATTAATAATTTTAGATTCGCGGACGATACTGCAATAATGACGGAAAGTGGAGAAGAGCTACAAACACTACTAGAGAGAGTATACCAAGCGTGCGAAGAAGTAGGACTTACCATTAACATAGAAAAAACGAAATTCATGGTAATAAGTAAAAACCCCAATATTTACCTTGTTATCACACTAAATGGAAACCAAGTAGTGCGGGTTCAAAAATACAAATATCTTGGAACAGTCATTAATGACCTACTAGATCCAGATGTGTTATGTGTGGTCAGTGTTACTGTACGGGGTCGAAACCTGGACCTTAAAAGCACAAACTACCAAAAAACTTGAAGCTTTCGAGATGTGGACATATAGGCGCATGCTAAAGATACCCTGGACAGATAAAATATCGAACGAAGAAGTACTAAGGCGCATCGGACACAATTATCAAGATACGTAAAACAGCATACATAGGTCATATTCTGCGCAACGACAAATATATACTGCTACAAAACATAATGCAGGGAAGAATAGAGGGGAAGAAGGGAATAGGAAGAAAGAAAAAATCCTGGCTCCGTAATATAAGAGAGTGGACAGGAATGAATGTTGAAGAACTGTTCCATGTGGCAAGAGACAGAGACGCATTCAGAAAGGTGGTCGCCAACCTTCAATGAGAAGACGGCATCAGAAGAAGAAGATGCTCGTCAAGTTGTCTGTGAGGAAGACGTTACTCTCCCGCCATTCCTTGGGCATTACTTCCTCTTGAAGTTCCTGTTGGATTCGATTCCATAACATATCTATGCCCTCTTCACCCAAACATTTCCAAGCCTCCACTGGCAGAAAAAGATGTCTTTTGGAGGGACCTGGAGCAGGAACTTTCTAGTATATCAGCAGATGAAAGGGCATTTCCGGGTGAAGATCTAAATGGACATGTCGGCACCAGTGTAGAAGAGGAAGTAGTGAGGAGAGTGCATGGAGGCTGGGGATTTGATACGAGAAATGAGAAGGGTGAGAGAGTGCTAAGTTCTGCCTTGGCATTATATCCAGCAATATGTAACACCTTCTTCAAGAAAAACGAAAGGCATCTGGTAACCTGCAAAAGTGGAGGAAGAAAGAGCCAAATAGATTTCTTTTTGTGCAGAAGAATGCAATTGAAGGAGGTTAAGAATTGTAAAGTTATTATGGTAGAAAATGTTATATTATTTGATTGATTATAAATTCACGGGCATTAAGAAAAGAACAGAAAGGAAAATTACTCTAAAGTGATTTCAAGGAAAAGGTGCTGCAAGGAACACGGCCAGTGAAAGGAGTTCAGAGATGGTGGGCAGTAAATGCAGAAGCAATCAGGAAAGCATTTGGTGTAGAAGTTTTAGGGATGACGTCTGGAAAAGGTGATCCACTCGATTAAGAAACATGGTGGTGGAAGGATGTGGTTCTAGAAGCCATCAAGACAAAACCACAAGCAAAAAAGAAATGGGATGTGTCTGGAAATGATGCAGATAGAGAAAACTACATAAAGGCAAATAAAGGTGTGAAAAGAGCTGTAGGGAAAGTAAAGGCAGCGGCATGGAAAGAAGCCTATGAAGCAACAGGTACTTCATGAGGAAGTAATGCTGGAACTACATGAGCTTTTCACAATCGCTAAGGCACGATACAGGGCATCAAAAAATCTCACACATATCAGACAGATGAAAAATGAACGAGGAATTGTAATTCAAGATGAGGAGCATATTAAGAAGAGATGGGAGGAATATTTTCAAAAGTTGCTATATGAGGAAAATGTCCGTCTTGTGTTTGAAGATGGTATCCCAAATCACTACGTAACAACAGCGAATATAGCATATAGCATATGCAGGGAAGAGGTTGCAACTGCTATTAGGAAAATGACATGTGGAGAACCAACCGGCCACGATGGAACGCCAATGGAGGCTTGGAAATGTCTGGGTGAAGAGGTCATAGATATGTTGCGGAATCTATTCCAACAGGTACTTCATGAGGAAGTAATGCCCAAGGAATGGTGGGAGAGTATCATAATTCCCATTTATAAGGAGAAAGGTGACATTCAGGCAAATTGCAGAGGAATAATTCTCATGTCGCATACAATGAAGATCTGGGAGAAAGTTATTGAAAGCAGGCTTCGAGTGGAGACGACAATAAGAGATAAAATGTTTAGATTTATGCCGGGAAAGGGAACAACAGATGCAATTTTTGCACTTAGGCAGGTCATCCAAAAGCACAAAGAGCAGAGAAAAGAACTACATATGGTGTTCATAGACCTAGAGGAAGCTTATGATCTTATGAAGCTTATGGAGATGCATGAGATGCAAGGAAGAAGCATGTGCGCATTGTTCAGGATATGTAGCGTGGAGCAAGGACACGCATTAAAAGCAGTGTAGGATTGTCAGATACTATACCGGTTCAAGTAGGTCTTCACCAAGGATCTGCTCCTATATTTTTGATCTTATAATGCATGTCTTCTCTGAAAGCTTAAGAGAACCAGTTTCTTGGTGTAGCTATTTGCAGATGATTGTTTTATGCAGCACAGACAGGGAAGAGCTTGAATATAAACTGGAATGCTTTAAAAGAGCCATAGAGGACATAGGCCTTAAAATCAGTAGGAAATAATTCGGTCTATTTACTACAAACCTATGCCTTGGAGGAACTGGAAATGAAACTATTGAGATAGATGATAGTCAGCTACAGGCAAGGGACAGTTTCAAGTATTTTGAATCCACTGTATCTGACGATGGCAATCTATCGAATCCAGGCTGCCTGGTTAAACTGGAAAAGGTTATCTGGTATTCTCTGTGATAGGAGACTGAATATCCTAGTAAAGGGTAAAGCCTATAAATGTGCATTGAGACCTGCAAAGTTATTCGGAGCAGAAACTTGGCCAACAGTGGAAGCAACTGGAGCTACTTCCAGTTCTTGAAATGAAGATGCTAAGATGGATGTGTGGTGTTACAAGAAACGATCACATCAGATACACTTTCATACGAGGCAGCGTAAAAGTGACTGAAGCATCAGAAAAGGTGCAAGCAAGACGTTTGATCTGGTATGGCCACATTTAGCGCAGGGATGAGAGTTATGTAGGAAGGAGACTGCTTGATCTGGCGGTGGAAGGCCAAAGGGAAAGAGGCAGGTCTAGAGGAAGATGGATGGACTGCGTGCAGGATGATCTCCGGGAGAAGCAGTTAACAGAAAACACCATTTGGGACCGAGGAAAATGGAAACGACTTGTCAGAAACCTCGACCTCACATGAACGGGAAAAGACGAAGAAAAAGCAGGATGTCTCTACACTTTGATGACTGGGAGCAGCAAGACCAAAGTGTCGTCCATCTGACTAGACTCCACCTCACTAATGACACTGTGCATCTTATGATGCTTATGGAGATGCATGAGATGCAAGGAAGAAGCATGTGCGCATTGTTCAGAATATGTACCGTTAAGCAAGGACACGAATTATCACGAACGCTCATTACAGTTTCTAGTTGTTTTTGAGCACGGTCATCGTAGATTCGTAACGAATTTACATCCGAAAACAAAGCGAATTAATTCGCCCACCTATTAAAACTAATTCCACAAAGTGCGCTTTATTACATTTAACGTTGCCCATTAAATCGCCAACCCGACCGACGGGGCAAAAGAAAAACAGGGCCGGACATGGAAGGCAATGTAATCTCTGCAATATGCAGCGCGCGCCCGACATAAATCCGCCGTGTTTTCTATACGTAGTTATTTGGCGATAATAACTTCGGAATAATGGCCGCTTTAATCATATTAGCTTGCCAGATTACGCCGTGCAACCCGCCCACCGACCAAACGTAATGAATTGTTTTTGCGAAGTGTCTCTGTGATAATTAACCGGGAACGTTCTTAGGCATTGTGTCGCCGTTGTGGCGGACATTACCACTACAAGGAACCGGCAATTTAGTTAATATTTAGATGCATTGTACTTGGATGTTTATCATTATTCAGCCGGTTTTAGATCAAACTATAATTTCGTCTCAGTAATGGATTGTTATTTTCTTCTCGTTATTTAAAGCGCTTCTACTTACAATTAATTGCAAACACGATTTCTATTGGGTTTTCTGATTAAGAAATTTTAAGTTTATTTCTGTACTTTGGTAGAAAAGTCGAGTTAATTCTATCATTTAGCTTGGAATTCAATTGTATAAGGAGAAACAGGGCTAATGGTCAGGGCATTGGATCTTTTCCCGCTGTATCAAGCCATTGGCCCTTCCACTACTTACCCAATTAATTATACCGAGTTTAATGGTAAACATAAATTACCTCACAATCTTGCTCTAATCGTTGTTATACTTACCCATTTCTCCTCCTCTAATTCTAATTCTAAATTCCTCTAATCCTGATTCCTTCAGGAATTTCAGGAACTGGGTGGGTTTCAAAGATTGTAACTCTTTTTCGTTAAAGTAGCGGACCCCAAGCTACATTTGTCTCAATGCTCCGCAATATTTGAGCAGATGTATGAGGGATTTCAGTGCATCTTATCTAACATATGGGGCCGAAACATTAACTCTAATGCCCGCTCCACACTCTCGCGAAGTAGCACGGAGTTGAGCGGGGAACGAGAATGTGGTCAGGTTACTCGGTCCACCTTGTGCTTCCTTGCCTCGCCTTGGCTAACTTCGCTTTATGAAGCGGTTTTTCGTACCCGAGTCAAAGGGACACGAAGCGCGAGTAACGAGAAAGGGAGAGTATCACGTCTACACTCTCGTGTTTACTCGTCCTTTCCTATATAGTATACACACAAATAGTTGCAGCAGCAGCTACCACCTGTTCGGTGTCAGTCATGACACTGAGGTCCTCGCGAAGTAAGGCGAGTGTGTAGATGTCTCCTCCGTCTAGTTCTTCGCCTCGAACAACTTCGGCGAGGATCCTCGCCGAAGTTACTCCGCGAGAGTGTGGAGCGGGCATAAATGTAGGCGTGCACAGTTTCGCATCGTACGTATCGGACGCATCGCATCAAACGGATCGTAGTATTCTTTCTATAGAAGGTAATACAAATGCGTCCACTGTTCCGCATCGTACTGATCGCGAAACATTTACCCTAGAGATAGGCGTCCACAGTTTCGCAACGTACGTATCGGACGCATCGCATCATACGGATCGTAGTATTCTTTCTATAGAAAGTAATACAAGTGCGTCCACTGTTCCGCATAGTACGGATCGCGAACCATTAACCCTAAAGATAGGCGTCCACAGTTTCCCAACGTACGTATCGGACGCATCGCATCAAACGGATCGTAGTATTCTTTCTATAGAAGGTAATACAAATGCGTCCACTGTTCCGCATCGTACTGATCGCGAAACATTTACCCTAGAGATAGGCGTCCACAGTTTCGCAACGTACGTATCGGACGCATCGCATCATACGGATCGTAGTATTCTTTCTATAGAAAGTAATACAAGTGCGTCCACTGTTCCGCATAGTACGGATCGCGAACCATTAACCCTAAAGATAGGCGTCCACAGTTTCACAACGTACGTTTCGGACGCATCGCATCATACGGATCGTAGTATTCTTTCTATAGAAAGTAATACAACTGCGTCCACTGTTCCGCATAGTACGGATCGCGAAACATTAACCCTAAAGATAGGCGTCCACAGTTTCCCAACGTACGTATCGGACGCATCGCATCAAACGGATCGTAGTATTCTTTCTATAGAAGGTAATACAAATGCGTCCACTGTTCCGCATCGTACTGATCGCGAAACATTAACCCTAGAGATAGGCGTCCACAGTTTCGCAACGTACGTATCGGACGCATCGCATCATACGGATCGTAGTATTCTTTCTATAGAAAGTAATACAAGTGCGTCCACTGTTCCGCATAGTACGGATCGCGAACCATTAACCCTAAAGATAGGCGTCCACAGTTTCCCAACGTACGTTTCGGACGCATCGCATCATACGGATCGTAGTATTCTTTCTATAGAAAGTAATACAACTGCGTCCACTGTGCCGCATAGTACGGATCGCGAAACATTAACCCTAAAGATAGGCGTCCACAGTTTCCCAACGTACGTATCGGACGCATCGCATCATACGGATCGTAGTATTCTTTCTATAGAAAGTAATACAAGTGCGTCCACTGCTCCGCATAGTACGGATCGCGAAACATTAACCCTAAAGGTAGGCGTCTACAGTTTTGCAACGTACGTATCGGACGCATCGCATCATATGGATCGTAGTATTCTTTCTATAGAAAGTAATACAAGTGCGTCCACTGTTCCGCATAGTACGGATCGCGAACCATTAACCCTAAAGATAGGCGTCCACAGTTTCCCAACGTACGTTTCGGACGCATCGCATCATACGGATCGTAGTATTCTTTCTATAGAAAGTAATACAACTGCGTCCACTGTTCCGCATAGTACGGATCGCGAAACATTAACCCTAAAGATAGGCGTCCACAGTTTCCCAACGTACGTATCGGACGCATCGCATCATACGGATCGTAGTATTCTTTCTATAGAAAGTAATACAACTGCGTCCACTGTTCCGCATAGTACGGATCGCGAAACATTAACCCTAAAGATAGGCGTCCACAGTTTCCCAACGTACGTATCGGACGCATCGCATCATACGGATCGTAGTATTCTTTCTATAGAAAGTAATACAAGTGCGTCCACTGTTCCGCATAGTACGGATCGCGAAACATTAACCCTAAAGGTAGGCGTCTACAGTTTTGCAACGTACGTATCGGACGCATCGCATCATACGGATCGTAGTATTCTTTCTATAGAAAGTAATACAACTGCGTCCACTGTTCCGCATAGTACGGATCGCGAAACATTAACCCTAAAGGTAGGCGTCTACAGTTTCCCAACGTACGTATCGGACGCATCGCATCATACGGATCGTAGTATTCTTTCTATAGAAAGTAATACAAGTGCGTCCACTGTTCCGCATAGTACGGATCGCGAAACATTAACCCTAAAGGTAGGCGTCTACAGTTTCCCAACGTACGTATCGGACGCATCGCATCATACGGATCGTAGTATTCTTTCTATAGAAAGTAATACAAGTGCGTCCACTGCAGTTTCCCAACGTACGTATCGGACGCATCGCATCATACGGATCGTAGTATTCTTTCTATAGAAAGTAATACAAGTGCGTCCACTGTTCCGCATAGTACGGATCGCGAAACATTAACCCTAAAGGTAGGCGTCTACAGTTTTGCAACGTACGTATCGGACGCATCGCATCATATGGATCGTAGTATTCTTTCTATAGAAAGTAATACAAGTGCGTCCACTGTTCCGCATAGTACGGATCGCGAAACATTAACCCTAAAGATAGGCGTCCACAGTTTCCCAACGTACGTATCGGACGCATCGCATCAAACGGATCGTAGTATTCTTTCTATAGAAAGAAATACAAGTGCGTCCACTGTTCCGCATAGTACGGATCGCGAAACATTAACCCTAAAGATAGGCGTCCACAGTTTCCCAACGTACGTATCGGACGCATCGCATCATACGGATCGTAGTATTCTTTCTATAGAAAGTAATACAAGTGCGTCCACTGTTCCGCATAGTACGGATCGCGAAACATTAACTCTAAAGGTAGGCGTCCACAGTTTCGCATAGAACGTATCGGACGCATCGTATCGCAGTATTCTTCCTATAGAAAGTAATACAAGTGCGTCCACTGTTCCGCATCGTACGGAACGCACGATTCTACCCGTCGGCAATGCCGTTGCCGATGCTCCGAGGGGCAACTTTTACGATGCGTGTCGATGACGACATACGGAATATGGTATTTGCTGCTAGTTGCGTCGGCAAATCCGAACGCTGCTGATGCTGTAGACGCATTGCACAAAAATAATCCGTGTGATGCGATGCGTCCGATACGTACGAAAATGTGGACGCCTACCTTAACCTTAACATTAGAGTAGCACAGAGAGCAATGGAGAGAACAATGCTGGGACTGTCTCTGAGAGACAAGGTTCTCAACACAACTTTGAAGGGAAGAAGTGGAGTAACCGAAGCCGTCGAGTGAATTGCCAACCTTAAATGGAGTTGGGCTTGAAACCTGGCTAGAGTCAGTGATGACAGACGGACAAGAAGGGTGACAGACCGCGTAACGATGCATTCCGAAATAGAGGAAGACCGCCCACTCGATGGTCAGATGATGTAAAGCATATCCATGCCAAGAGCACGGGACAGAGGGGGATGGAAGTTGTTACGAGAGGCTGTTGTCCAGTGGACAAGTACAGCTGGATGGGGTTTCTTCTGCTGAGCCACAGAATCTGCAACTATCATCTTCTTTTAGGCTTAGGGTATTGAGGTGTTTTCTAAGTCTGCACAGTACCATCAGGACTCCTACTAGAAGAATTCAAAGCTTATTCCTGTTTAGTTTCAGACAGGCTTTTGCTCATTTCAATTTATAAGATCCCAGCGTTATATTGGATTGTCATAGCCCTAGAAGATCCGTCCAGGGTTTCATCCAGTGTTTTCTTATTTCTTCATGTAAAATTTTGTGGATCGTGTTCATACTCATATCACAAAAGGCTTCCGGACTTACAAATGGATTACTAGATCCCTTGCTTGCCAGGTGATCGACTTATTTCCCACTACACCAGTACCCAGAATAGCCTTCCTTTATTTTCTTTGCCCAGCTTCTTAAGCTTTCCGACACAGTCCCATACTGAACTAATAACCTCGATCGCTGTTTGATTCTCTGTTTGGAAGATACTTGGAAAGATTTCCAAGGATTCGAACTATTTGGTACGAGATGCAAACCTTCCTTTGTCTTCGAACCATCTGTATACCACTTGATAGCACTTTGCTCAATGTTGTATGCTGAGGATTCGTCGCTCCGGGTTTACTGCTACACATTGCTTTGTAGCTTTTCTCAAAATGCTATTTGCAAACGATTTCGTCTTGTGGTACTTCCAACTAGAGAATCTTAGCAACGAGGTTCCCGATTAATTTGCTAAATCTTACAATCGCTGATCTGGTGGTCACTTCAACGACAAGTTGCAACGGAGTCAGACCGCTTATTTATTTGTTGACACAAGTTTACATAGGAAGCTTATGTGGCCAGCACTCTGTCTGTTGGACACTTTGCTGAACGGAGTCAGACCCAGCAGCAGTTCTATTCCTGCTCTCGGGCATGACCCCATCGCCTCCGAGATGCAGACACATGCCAGTCTTTGAATCTTCTCAAACTGGTAGACTTAACTACTACTTGACTTGCTTCTCTAGTATTATTGTAAAATGTTTAGAAAACTTCAGCCAAATCTTGAAGGCGACGGGGGTGCGGCGCGAAAACGAAACTTCTGTTTCTTGGCCGTCGAGCGGCTGTATTTGGACCGATCGCGACTCAAGTGGTATTATTGGGAGCGCCGATTTTTTTCTGTCTTCTCGAATTTTCTCGAAAATTTGGAGACAAAAAAAAATTGCAAAATAATGATCTTCTTTGATGTTCTATTGCAAGCCGGCCACTGAACGGAGCTTCGCCTTCCTGTTTGCGAATCCGGTTGCACAGGTTCTTTCTCTCTGGGACTTCGAAGAGGCCGCGCGAATTTTTGAAAAATTGGCCGTGCGGTAGATGTTTTCGTAAAACCGGACGTTTGCGGCTGTCGAACCGGCAGTAGATGGTGTTCGCGCCAATTTTAGTAAATCTGTGTTTTTAAATTTAACATTTGAATCGATTTCGGTACCGATCAATAGAAGGGGAAAGGTGTATCAACCTGGGCCGAAATCGCGCGATTTATCAATTATTATTTCGCGAAATTATATTAGTCGAGCAATACGCTTTGAATGTGCGAAGCGTGTAGAACGAAATCGAAGCGTAAAGCCAAGTTCGACCGGCACGTGCACGCGTTATTCAGTTTAGCGTTTCAAGTCAAATTAACCAGAGGTGTGATCACGAGCCCAAAGCGCTGAAGCGGCATCCCACGTCTGGAAGACAACAATTTTAAGGTAATCCCTCAACTTACTATCTCCCTTAAAAACGGCGCCTGAAGGACGATCACACGTGGCGGAGACGCGAGCAGCCCTAACTGGTAAGTGATTAGACCAGCCCTGTATTTTGATTGAAAATTTTGATTTTCGTGAGACACGGTCCAAACAGATAGAATTTTGCAATTTCTTCTACACCGTTCGATGAAGGTCGAGGGTATCTTGTGTAAGATGTACCGATTTGCCGAATCACAGAAACCACGAAATTTCCAGGGCCGATTGAAGGAAATCGGTAGAATGTCAAATACGCATTCAAGTTCTGCAAAAGTACAAATGACACAACTTTCTGTCCTACAGATTGGCAGATCGAGAATAGACTGGACCATGTCACAGGCTATTAACAGTTGCAAAAAATTCGCAAGTGGCAAAGTTGTTGCAGAAAAACTTCTTCTTGATTTAGGACTTTGTCCTGTATTGTACTGCTGTCTACCCCTCTTGCGATCGGGACATCCAGGACTCCTGCCATCTCTTGGGCGAGCGGCCTGGGGGTCTTCTGCTTTCTGGCCTTTCGTCTGTTGCCCACTTGGCAATTCTGTCCTGATCCATTCTCTCTACATGGTCTCTCCACTGCCTTCTTCAAGATCTAACCCATCTGACAGCATCTTCCGTTTGTAACTCATCTCTTATGGCGCTGCTTCTAATTTTATCCCGTAGTGTTACGCCTTTTATCGCTTTCAGCGTTTTCAATTCGGTGCTTCTCAAGAGTTTCTTAGTTTTTAGTTGTTTCGGCTCGGGCCTCAGCAGCGTATGTTAGGATAGGTGTTACACAGGTTTTATATATCCTTATCTTGCATTCTGCCGTCATATATTTGTTTTTCCGTATTAGGTCTTGAAATTAGGTTTATTGCAAAAAAAACGAAATTCGCATTTTGTGTCCTAGCTGGGAGGTGCTTGCGAATTTTTGAGAAATTTTTGAACGGTGTCCTTCCGCCGGAAATTGCTTACATTTTGAAACCAAGTTTGCACGTTTCGCTTGCAAGTTGCGCACCCCAGAGCCTTGCGAATCGTCGCCAATTTTTCGCGCATCATATTTCATTCGTCTTCTAACTTTAGCAACTTTTACGGCAGCAATTCGCAAATTTCAACACTTTTCTGCAAGGGTTGTAAATTTCGCTTCTTCGCCGGCTGCGCTTCGGTGAGGGGTAATTTTCCAAAATTCCTCAAATTTCGGGTACGTCAAAATCGGAACTTTCTTACCACGACATTTACGCTGCAATGAAGAACATCTATCGGTGGGAACACATTTCCGCACTTTCACCTGCAAGATGATTCGAATTTTCGATTTTTTGCAGCATTTTCTGTACCAAGAATTCACTCAAAAACAAACCGGCGCTACTGGCAGGACGCAAACGCATACGTCAGCTCAACCATCGGTCAGTTGACACCAACTACGGCCACAGAAAATGGGGAATCACCAATTCTGATGGGGAATCAGATTTATATTCCTTTTATCATGTAGAGTTCCATTAGGCAACACAAACTCGCTTTGTATCATCTCAATTTCTTCTTTTTGGTAGCTTTTTTTGAAAATCGATCGGATTGTTATTTTAGAAGCCGTTGCAAATAATTCAGTGGCGGCGTGAATAGTTTATGCGGAAGGGAGTGACGGTGCGATGGTCGGGGAGTGTCAGTCCACACGAAACGAATGCTTTAATTGAATCAAAATCCACGGCCTCGCCAATCGAACGGGGAATTGGCGGAGCTGTGAAATAGACTACTTCCCATAGACCATTTTACGCGTAGTTAAGCGCACGCGCATTTGAAAGGCGGGAAAGTGAAAGTTTCTGGCACAAATTTAGTTATACGTAAAAAATTTCGGGCACTTTTCGACGGAAATTGACACACGCGCATAAAAAAATTTCAACTATGAAAAGGTCTCAGAGCAAACCGTTGCTCATCCAGCTAAACAACACAAACTCTAGACAAATTAATCTCTTGATCGGGAATAACGTGTGTGGCTGGTTCCTGATGAGACAGATTCCACCTTTCACTCGTGATATATTCTTGATTTATTACAAAACCCTTTTTTGCAAACTAAATTTTTTGAAGTTGATCTGAGTTGAGGTTTGCGTTTAACATAACTTTCCATGCACTTTCCAGCTTGATTCATTTCCAGTTCTAAGGCTTAAGATGAGGTTGTTGAGTTTGAGATATCTTGGAGATCTTCATTTCTTCATTTGAAATTGAAAACCTTGTGAATAAGAAATTGTGAGAGCAATTTGAATTAGGTAATAACGATAATAATATTTGTTTTATTTGTTACCAAGGCTGAGATGGAAAGACGGCGTTTCTGAGGGTGCCAGAAAAATTGGACCTTCCAGTCAGCTACTGGAAGGTCCCTGCCAGAGACCGGGAAGGATGGCGGACGAGGCTGGAGAACGTCGAGACCCTATAGGGCTGTAGCACTACTGATGATGAATAATAATATTGATTGTAACATCAATATTAAAACATTAAAACATGAAAGGAAGCGCTACCGACATCAAAGGCCTTCTGCCAGTAATTTGAATTATTTTCAATAAAGATTATATTTTTTAGAAAAAAGCCAAAAAAATTGAAAAAAGTCAATTTTTTTTATTAATTTTTGCGAAAAAAAACTAATTTTCCTTGTTGTAACTTTTACAACAAAATTACTCTCCGATTCGCAAGCCATATATTTTTTCACATAAACTTTTACTCAAAATCACAAAGGTTTTCCAATATTATTTTATTAATTCTCTAACATTACACAACCAATTCCAACTCTAATACATTTAATAATTCAATTATTATTATTTAAACAATTCTAATTCTCGGCCATTATTTTAAACAAACAGTTTTTCCCTGCGAGCTTTCCTCGGGTAATATATCAGCCCCGTGATTTATCGCCCGTAAATTTGCGTGTTATCAGCTACATCATGTGCGCTAAGACGAGGCTCGGTTTCCTTCATATACGCTATTACCTAGTAAACTACCTGCCTCTTTGAAACTCGAACAATACAAGTCTTATTAGAAATTCATGCGAACATTAATTACATCATTTTGAACACACTAGTTCTCTTTATTACCACACTGACAATTAGTGAAGAGTATCCCTTCTTGACTAATAGACAAATTAGACTAAACAGACAAGTTTAGACAGATAATTAGTGAAGAGTATCCCTTCTTGACTGATTGTCAAATTTGACTAAACAGACAAGTTTAGACAGATAAGATTAGACCGTCAAGATTAGACTGACAAGACAGAAAAGTCTAAACAAAGAAGATTAGATGGACAAGAATCTACGGACGATTCTTAAGCTATTAAGGTATAGAAAACTAGCGTATAGTCCTACTATAGTTTGACTATAGCTGTGTGACCGCTTCATACAGTCCAAAACTATTCGTATAGTTGAACTATACGAAGCGGTCATACAGCTATACTCAAGCTATAGCAGGACTATACGCCAGTTTTCTATACCGTGTGTACGTAGCTTTAAATATAGTCTATAGTCTATAGCTATAGTAGTCAGACTATACGCTAATTTTCTATACCGTATGTACGTAGCTTAAAGCTACGTACACACGGTATAGAAAACTAGCGTATTGTTCACAAATCACAGAGATTTAGGTACTTACGTATTAACGCCACCACCGCTATATATTGGATCAAAACTTCGCGCAGCGGTGCGTATGTTGTCTTAATTTATCTGTCCGCTTCGCGGCGGGCAACCTAATCTAACCGGGGTTAAAAAATAAAAAGTATTTTGAGTTTTAAAAATGTTTTAGTGTTAAATAAAATGTTTTATTTTATGATTTATGATAAATATTTTAGGTGTAAATTGGCGGCATTTAAAAATGTAGCAGTGGTGGCGTTAATACGTAAGTACCTAGATTTGCTGCCAAGGCCGCAGTGTAAAAAGCAGACGACTCCCCGTGTTCCACGACCACTCTGTCAAGAATGAACGACTTGGAAGAACCGAGATTTTTTTACATTTTTGGCGAAATTTTAGCAAACATGCAATTTCCGACGACTCCCCATGACCACGACCACTCTATCAAGAGTGAACGACTCTTTACATTTTTGGCAAAATTTTAGCAAACATGCAATTTCCATCAAGAAAATTTTAAAGCCTTACCTAAAAAAACCCACTGATTAATCCAATCTCAATACATTTAGACTTAGTCCGTTAGTTTTAAACTTACACTAATTAAGCCAAACATTCACACAAGTTGCAAAAATAAAACAACCACCAGTAAGTTTACGAAAAGAAAACCAAAAAGATGTGAAAATAAAACCAAAAAAAAGAAACCCAACACAAGAAGAAAGTAAAAGTCACGTCAATTTAGTTTAGTGTTAGTTTATTGTTAATTATTTGATCTGGAAATTATCGCCAGTTAGTTTTTCGCATAGGCGCTCGGTGATATCGGCCGGTCGAGTTTTCGCGCGGGCTGCGGCAAAATCCCGATACGCACGTTCGCCTGTGTCGAACTGAGCTGGAGCGGCCGAACTAGGGAAACCCGGTGAAAAGTCGCGCTCGCGCAATGCCGCGGAAAACCCTCGCAATGTATCGGCACGCCGTTCATTATACACATAATTGCCACCGAATATTACAAAAACAAAAAAAAACTGCAAGATTCTGCAACAGTTTCAACTCAGACTCTAGACAGATAAGACTAGAGCGACAAGACTAGACAGACAAGACTAGACAGACAACACTAGACAGACAAGACTAGACAGACAAGACTAGACAGAAAAGACTAGACAGACAAGACTAGACAGACAAGACTAGACAGACAACACTAGACAGACAAGACTAGACAGACAAGACTAGACAGACAAGACTAGACAGACAAGACTAGACAGACAAGACTAGACAGACAAAACTAGACAGACAAGACTAGACAGACAAGACTAGACAGACAAGACTAGACAGACAAGACTAGACAGACAAGACTAGACAGACAAGACTAGACAGACAAGACTAGACAGACAAGACTAGACAGACAAGACTAGACAGACAAGACTAGACAGACAAGACTAGACAGACAAGACTAGACAGACAAGACTAGACAGACAAGACTAGACAGACAAGACTAGACAGACAAGACTAGACAGACAAGACTAGACAGACAAGACTAGACAGACAAGACTAGACAGACAAGACTAGACAGAAAAGACTAGACAGACAAGACTAGACAGACAAGACTAGACAGATAAGATTAGATAGACAAGACTAGACAGACAAGACTAGACAGACAACACTAGACAGACAAGACTAGACAGACAAGACTAGACAGAAAAGACTAGACAGACAAGACTAGACAGACAAGACTAGACAGACAAGACTAGACAGACAAGACTAGACAGACAAGACTAGACAGACAAGACTAGACAGACAAGACTAGACAGACAAGACTAGACAGACAACACTAGACAGACAAGACTAGACAGACAAGACTAGACAGACAAGACTAGACAGACAAGACTAGACAGACAAGACTAGACAGACAAGACTAGACAGACAAGACTAGACAGACAAGACTAGACAGACAAGACTAGACAGACAAGACTAGACAGACAAGACTAGACAGACAAGACTAGACAGACAAGACTAGACAGACAAGACTAGACAGACAAGACTAGACAGACAAGACTAGACAGACAAGACTAGACAGACAAGACTAGACAGACAAGACTAGACAGACAAGACTAGACAGACAAGACTAGACAGACAAGACTAGACAGACAAGACTAGACAGACAAGACTAGACAGACAAGACTAGACAGACAAGACTAGACAGACAAGACTAGACAGACAAGACTAGACAGACAAGACTAGACAGACAAGACTAGACAGACAAGACTAGACAGACAAGACTAGACAGACAAGACTAGACAGACAAGACTAGACAGACAAGACTAGACAGACAAGACTAGACAGACAAGACTAGACAGACAAGACTAGACAGACAAGACTAGACAGACAAGACTAGACAGACAAGACTAGACAGACAAGACTAGACAGACAAGACTAGACAGACAAGACTAGACAGACAAGACTAGACAGACAAGACTAGACAGACAAGACTAGACAGACAAGACTAGATAGACAAGACTAGACAGACAAGACTAGACAGACAAGACTAGACAGACAAGACTAGACAGACAAGACTAGACAGACAAGACTAGACAGACAAGACTAGACAGACAAGACTAGACAGACAAGACTAGACAGACATGACTAGACAGACAAGACTAGACAGACAAGACTAGACAGACAAGACTAGACAGACAAGACTAGACAGACAAGACTAGACAGACAAGACTAGACAGACAAGACTAGACAGACAAGACTAGACAGACAAGACTAGACAGACAAGACTAGACAGACAAGACTAGACAGACAAGACTAGACAGACAAGACTAGACAGACAAGACTAGACAGACAAGACTAGACAGACAAGACTAGACAGACAAGACTAGACAGACAAGACTAGACAGAGAAGACTAGACAGACAAGACTAGACAGACAAGACTAGACAGACAAGACTAGACAGACAAGACTAGACAGACAAGACTAGACAGACAAGACTAGACAGACAAGACTAGACAGACAAGACTAGACAGACAAGACTAGACAGACAAGACTAGACAGACAAGACTATACAGACAAGACTAGACAGACAAGACTAGACAGACAAGACTAGACAGACAAGACTAGACAGACAAGACTAGACAGACAAGACTAGACAGGCAAGACTAGACAGACAAGACTAGACAGACAAGACTAGACAGACAAGACTAGACAGACAAGACTAGACAGACAAGACTAGACAGACAAGACTAGACAGACAAGACTAGACAGACAAGACTAGACAGACAAGACTAGACAGACAAGACTAGACAGACAAGACTAGACAGACTAGACTAGACAGACAAGACTAGACAGACTAGACTAGACAGACTAGACTAGACAGACTAGACTAGACTAGACAGACTAGACTAGACAGACAAGACTTGACAGGCAAGACTAGACAGACAGACAAGACTAGACAGACTAGACAAGACTAAAGTAATATGGCTGATGATCTTCGTTAGATTTTCTGTCTTCGTAAAAAAACACGAGGAAGAGTTTTAGTTTGGGGTATTACTGTGTGTGAGTTCTGTCCATGTTAAGAAGAAGCATTTAACAGTTACGCTAAAATGGCATATAATTGTCCAAGGGACCTGGATGGCCGTATGTAGCAAAAGCCACATCTAGCAAAAGCCGATACAAAATTTCGGCAACAAGTTAATGCTGATTTGGCATTTCTGGCAGAACCATCCCGTAACATGCTACGACATTGGACAACTTGTGAATGGCTTAATGCCATGGATGCAGAGTAGCAACAACAAGGTATCTAGCAATGGAATTGAAATTATGATTTCTCATGTCATGATTTTTGACCTTATTTGCAATCTGTATTGCCCTGTGTGATATATAGACTAGGCGATGCTCAAGACACCGCTCGAGAGAAATCACAGCTGTTGATTCTTAAACTTCTCGAGAATGACGTTTTAACGGCGCAGGCTTTGTTTTAACCAACTCCTGGTTTTACAACTCTTGCGTAAGAGAAGAAGTTCTTCGGTGTCTTATCGATACTATACGTGGTCTGTTAGAAAAGTATCCGACCTTTTGCGGGTAAAAAAAAAGTACCATATCTGTAGCGTTGGAAACTTAATCACCCTCAAAGTAGTCTCCTTGGGACTCCACACACTTCTCCCAACGGTGCCGCCATTGTTGGAAGCATTCCGAAAAAGCCTTCTTTTCAGGTCCTCCTGGTGCCAGTTCTTCATTCGGCTTCATCCAATGTTGGTTTGAGGTCTTTCCCCAAAGGTCCACTCTGGTTTTTGGTTCGTAATCTTCTGTTGATTGGGGTGTAAGGGGTTATGAGAACATCATGGTAACCCAAAAGTCAACCTCGCCTGCCCGCGGTGCACCCTGCTAGATAACTAAAGAGGCTCTGACGTCCGAATATTGGCGGGATAACCATAGAATCACAGGACAGAAATACCCTGTGGAAGAATAAAGCTTGCCCACCTGAGCTCTCTGAAGGAAACCTACCCAAACCAGGCATGTTTGATAGCCGCTGGATGGCAGTCTTATCATCAAACTCGGGTGCGGTGGACTAATAACCTGTCCATCTTAAACTCTTTATTAAAGAAACCACTACAGATACTAACCGGACGGATTCTAAGATGACGACTATGGCGAACACAAAACTCGGACACGAATAGGAATATGGAACATTAAAACCCTACTAGAACTATCGAGACTTGCACACGAGATCCGCGAAATGACAGGATACAACCGGGAAATCTCAGATGGAAGGTCTTTGTAGAGGCCCTATGCTCCGCGTAGGAGTTTGAGGACAACAACATCAATCTTCTGTTGATCAATCTTCTGTTGAAGCTTCGCCTTGATTTCAATCGCTGGTGGGCCGGTTGCAGGGGGTGGCGTTCAGATACTGCTCCTTTGGATCGTTCTTTGAGTGCTGCTGCTTCTCCACGGATGGCAGGGGAAGCGATGCCAGCTAGGTGGTGGATTTTGTTCAGGGGTGTTGGCTTTAAGCATCCGGTGCTGATTCTGCTTATCTCGTTGAAGGCGACATCAACTTGTTTTGCGTGTGGTGAGCTATACCAAACCGGGCATGCATACTCAGACATAGGGCGAGTGCTGAGGTTTAGAGAACCCTGGGTTGGGCTCCCCAATTAGAGCTTGTCAGCTTGTGGACTATATTGTTTCCTCCGCAAACTTTCAGTTTGGTGTTAAGGCAGTGACGCTTGAATGTTAAGGCCCTGTCCAGTGTTACGCACAAATATTTAGGGTTGGGGCAGTGCTAGACTGGTACTCCCTTCCATTCTATGTGTAATGTTCTGCCGGCCTGTTGTTTGTTCTTGAGATGGAAGGCACATACCTGCGTTTTTGTTTGGTGGCAGGTGGCCACGGTATACAACTAGGAGCACGGTCCCATCTGGTAACATAAATCCTCCTAAGGATTACAAAATGGATCAAAAATCGAGGTGTGAAGCCGCTATACGGCCCGGACCTGCTGTTACTGCCCAAAATATGAGCGGATCCGCAATGCACGAGTTGGTCACAAAGGGCTGGAGGTAATTAAAGAGGCAATCAAAAGTAATGCAGAAGGAACGGTAATGGCCAAGTTACTGGTAGGAGGCGATTGGAATGTTAGAATCGGGGAAGAGCAGTTTTACACAATGAATGGTGAAAGAAATAATAAGAAAAACCAAAGTTAAAGTTAGAAATGCAGAAGGAAAAGGGTTTTTGGGCTGAATGGGTAAGGGAAAAGCAATGGGATGTTATAAATGGGTGTGTGGAAGGATTTCACGTTTGTGATGGCAGAGGGATTATCGACTATAGACCTGGTAGTGGAAAATGACCTGGCAAGGCAGGAAATTAAAGAGATGGAGATTGGACTGGGAGTTGATTCAGACCACATGCCAGTGGTAATAAGCTTGAAGCCTAAGACAATAATTGTGCCCAGGGAGGAGAAATCGGTTACCAGATGGGACAAGGAAGCAACTGAGAGGTAGAATGGAAGCAATAAGCTTGAAGCCGAAGACAATAATTGTGCCCAGGGAGAAGAAATCGGTTACCAGATGGGACAAGGAAGCAACTGAGAGGTAGAATGGAAGCAATAAGCTTGAAGTCCAAGACAATAATTGTGCCCAGGGAGGAGAAATTGGTTACCAGATGGGACAAGGAAGCAACTGAGAGGTACAATGGAAGCAATAAACTGGAAGGAAGTAAATGACACAGACAAGATTGTAGAGTTAGACCGGTGAAATCTTGTGTTAGACCGGTGGTAACCTACTGCCCTGGTATTGAAACGAGAGCTGACACGAATAAGACAAAAAGCATCCTCAGAACAGCGGAGATGAAAACATTAAGAACCATCGCACATAAGAAACGCGAAACAACGACATAAGAACGGCATGCGGGGTGGAGGACATAGTGAGATGGGGAAGGGAAAGGAGAAGATATTGGCGTGATCTCATAGACGGAATGAACCAAGAGGGACTAGCATACATCGAAAACCAGATGGCCGACGCCCGCCATGAAGACCTAACTTAATCTAACCTAACCTAAGAGATGGAAGGATAGTTGGAGCTCCGCCTCACAGGATAACCAACCGAATTGAGCCTTGCCTATGAGAAGACCTCAAGGTCTTCTCGATGTGTAAGAAGAAGAGAAGAAGATTGTAGAGAAGATGGAGGCAGGGATGTTATAGAAGAAAAACGCAGCAGCATCACCGGGAAGATCAAAGAATATATGACGGAGAAACAAAAGTACAGAGAGGTTATGAGAAAGTGGCGAATTACTAGAGTGGTTAAAGACGAAAGGCGAATTAAAGGATTTGGAGACGAGGAAAAAGCAGAATTTGGAGAGAAGAGAACGCCAATGCATACAAGACATCAGAACAGAAGCACAGCTCTTGAGGTATTTAAAAGAAAGAGGAGCGAGGAAAGAACGAGTTCCAAACTGCATTCCAAAAAGTCACTTTATGGTTTTGTTGGAAGGAGTCGAGATGCAGGAAGAAGTAAGGAATAGAAGGGAGCAACAAGCTATGGAAGAATTATGTTAAGAAGAAATAACAAATGGTGAAGTGGACAAGGTTAAAGCAGGAAAACGAGACGTACGTTACGGCGTAGGAAACGAGACCTGGAAAGCTGCTGCGAAAGAGTGTTCGCGTCAATTTTAATAAATCTGTATTTTCAATTCAACATTTGAATCGATTTCGGCACCGATTAACAGAAGGGGAAAGGTGTATCGACCTGGGCCGAAATCGCGCGATCAATTTACTTCGCAAATTTATATTATTCGGCGAGTATGCTTCGAGTGCGTGAAGCGTAGATACAAGAATCGAAGCGCGAACCAAGCTCGACCGACACGTGCACGCATTCAAGTTTATCGTTTCAGGTTAAGTGTAATCGCGAGCCCAAAGGGCTGCAGCGGCATCCAACGTCTGGAAGACAACAATTTTAAGGGAATCCCTCCACTTACTTTCCCTATTTCCTCCCTTAAAAAAGGCGCCGGAAGGACGATAACACGTGGCGTAGACGCGAGCAGCCCTAACAGGTAAGTGAGTAGACCAGCCCTGTTTTAAAACTAGAAAATTTGATTTTCGTGAGACACGGTCCAAACAATGCCTTTTAAATGGGATATCGAAGCTGTATGAGAGCATTATAGGAGCAAGATTAAATGAGGATCTTGAGAGAGTAGCGGGACCAATATGGGTTTAGGGGCGGCCGAACCACAGCGGACGCAATGATGCGCGTGATAGAGAGACCAAGGGAAGTGAATTCGGGTTCACGTCGTGTCCGTAAGTATTGTGTGCTGGTCACCCTGGATGTGAAAAATGCCTTCAATTCGGTCCCGTAGGTCGGAGTCATAAAGGCATTGGAAGGAGATAGCTCCGAAAGTTGTTGGGCAGCTACTTGAACGAAAGGGAGATAGTGACTGCGGAGGAAAAAACCTTCCAGATGAGTGCGAGTGTTCCACAGGGGTCGGTCCTAGGAGCGATACTTTGGAACATATTTTATGACGAGGTGTTGAGAATGAAGCGGCCAGACGGGGTTGCACTCGTCGGGTACGCAGATGATATAGCGGTTGTCGCTGTAGCAGGAACTGAAAAAGCGATAACGAACGAGGCAATAAGTGGGATTGCCCGGTGGATGGAGAAAAAGAGGCTTGTCCTCTCTATCAGCATTTTTATGTCTCACTGCTGGGCACCGGCTCTTTTCTCTACCACATATCCAACCTCAGCACTAAGATTTGAATATAGGGGAATTTCCAGAGAAGGTATTAGGCGGTTTAGACCCCATGGTCGCCTAAGACGGATTGGGGAATTGAGTATGATGGGTTGCAGCCATTAGTTTTTGGCCATTAGGATTCGAACCCACGCTGTCTGACTCAAGAGCCAAGTGCTTAGCTATCTGAGTCACCACCACACTCCGTAAAACATTTGGTCCTATACGCATTTATCCTATAAGCGGCATCCAACGTCTGGAAGACAACAATTTTAAGGGAATCCCTATACTTATTATCCCCATTTTCTCCCTTAAAAAAAACCCCTTAAGGACGATCACACGTGGCGGAGACGCGAGCAGCCCTAACAGGTAAGTGATTAGACCAGCCCTGTTTTAAAACTAGAAAATTTGATTTTCGTGAGACATGGTCCAAACACAAACAAACCAAGGTTTCTGAGATTAGTTGAACTAGTTGATATGTATGACAGCGCGCAGTTGATGAAAAGACTCCCGTTATCAGGAAGATCATATACTTGGCAAGTTGCGGTCTACGAATGTGATTACTTGAAAGTCGATTCTTCCCGAATTTGTTCAATTATTGCGCAAGTAACCCGAAATGAATTAATGAATTCGCAACAAAATATCGTTTTGTAATGGAAGCGTGCGGGTTCGGCTAATTTGTATTCCATTCGATGCCGTGCTCACATACACAAAGCATCATTGTAATTCAAACCGTATAAAACGTAGGCCGCAATATAGACCGTGAAAAAATCTGTTGGAAAACTTTGATTAGAGGAAAATTGGCATAACCGCGTGAAAGTTAAGTTCGATTTTTGCGCGATGTTTTATCAAATTGCGTAATTTTCGTATATTTATGCCGAACAAAAACGCGTGTCTCTTCGAGTGCGCTGCTAATGGGCACCGACGGCTAATTGAGTTTTGCATCGGTTTCACACCTCCAATTTCGTTCCAACATGGACAAAGCTGATTCCAATTGAATTTTATTCATAGTATTGAAAGTAGGAGATTATCTTCAAATCTGTCAATAGCTGGAATTACATTGATATCTTGTTATTTATTTATTTTTATAATAGCTTCTGTTACTCTTTGGCACACGTAGCTCAAGATGCGTTGTGTGAGCAGTTCGCTACGTCAAAGCAAGTAACGGGAACGGTGAAGACCAACTTTTGTCAGGGGCTAAAGCCAAACAGATAAGGAAAATTAAGTGAGGAATTGTGTGATTACTACCTTAGATTTTAAGATAAAGAAATCTCGGCGGCTCCTAAAAAAAAAAAAAAAAAAAAAAAATAACATCTCTTTTTAATTTTATATTCATAGTTTACACCACTATATCCAAGTTTTGTTACATTTTAAGAATTTGAGTTACAGCCAAATAATGTTTTTAGAATAAAATTGCTTTTATAAATTAAAACCAGAGACAACCTGAGACAATATATATCAATATGTATCTATCTAGTACAAGTTAATAAATACAATAGACAATATATACCAATATGTATCTATCTAATACAAGTTAATATATTGATTTATCCAACACGTTTACTCAATCTAAAAACTTCTGCCTTGAAATATTAGATTTATCTAAAGAACTAGACAGATAACACCAGAGAAACGACGCTAAGGAACAAACAAGACAAGACAGACAAGAAACCCTCGAACATTTTATTTGAAATATTAATATTCTAGGTGCTAGCTCGAGGCAACATATCCAGTGTTTTACTTTCTAGACTGAATAGAGAATTCTCATGTGACACTGGAAACAAAGCTCGCTCGGGCCTCGACCACAGGACGCCATCCCAGCTCGACTTCTAATAAATTCCTTATAAACTACAGAACGAATATCCTCCTCCTCGTCTGTCACACGCATTTATCAATCAACAATGGAAATAGATACATGGAAAAACAATTCATGGAACTAGATACAGCGGAATTTTAAAACAAGACGAAATATATCGAAGCAATACAAAAGATTAGACAGAAACTAAGACAGAAAAAAGATTATACAAGACTAGACAAATCTAGATCTACAAGATTAGACAAATCTAGATATACAAGACCAAACACTGAGTTAGTTACACCTTTGTAAGTCTTATATCTATATAAATGAGTTTCTTAGAAATTATGGCTTCAATGAAACAAAGCCACTTAAGGTATTAGTTTAATGCTCAATCTCTTATAATCCAGATTAAATTTCTCACACGATCTGTTCCCTAATTGGATAATGCACTTCAGTTTGTTGTGTTTCTCTTAATTAAGTGTTTTGGAAGGGTGATGAAGTTAAGACTTTGGTGTAAGGGAGTAAAGTGTATCGCTTAGCTTGAAACTCGTATCGGATGATTCGAAAATCACGTGAGGTATTAGCTTAATACTCTATTAGATTGAATTTCGGACAGTACGTGTACTTTAATTGTTAAACGGGATGTGCTCCAATTACGAGTTTTTCTGCGTTAATGTAAGTTGAGTTGGGTGTAAGAGAGTAAGGTGTGTGTGGCGCTTGCCTTGACAAATTCCATTTGCAGCGAGATTTAATCCTAATAATAAGATCTCGGGCGGAGTATTAAAGCTGAGACGCGGCTCGATCTCGGCGAAACGGCGGCTTTTAATCCGGCGAGGCGAAATCTAGAGGGGACGCGGTTTTAATCGCAGCTGAAAAACTGTTGCACGGTTTGTGGATTCGCGGAGGTTCTGTTGGCTAACAGATGCAACAAAATATTATAGTTAATCAGTTTCAAAGACTATATACCCTGTGTAGTTTCCGACATTTGAGTGTAGTTTGTATGGGATCCTTAGTTCAATGGCGGTTTTGGGCGCGAGCCCGTCCTTCCGCCGTCGTTGGTTTTGTTTTCTGTTGTTGTTTTGTTTTTTGTCGTCTGTTTTTGTTTGTCTTTCGTTTTTTTTTTTTTTTTTAGTTTTTCATTTCGTTTCCTCCTTGGTTTCCTTCGGTGGGCTATGT
>CALYMW010000153.1:0-26293 GCA_944588485.1 Phosphuga atrata | reverse complement strand
GATACAAGTGTATGAAGAATAGTAGTTTATGATACAAGTGTGTGAAGAATAGTAGTTTATGATACAAGTGTGTGAAAATGGTACTTTATGATACAAGTATGTGAAGAATAGTAGTTTATGATACAAGTGTATGAAGAATAGTAGTTTATGATACAAGTGTGTGAAGAATAGTAGTTTATGATAATATGCGAGAGTATAGTAGTTTATGATACAAGTATGTAGAGAATAGTAGCTTATCATACAAGTGTGTGAAGAATAGTATTTTATGATACATGTGCGAGAGAATAGTAGTTTATGATACAAGTGTGTGAGGAATAGTAGTTTATGATACAAGTGTGTGAAGAATAGTAGTTTATGATAATATGCGAGAGGATAGTAGTTTATGATACAAGTATGTGGAGAATAGTAGCTTATGATACAAGTGTGTGAAGAATAGTATTTTATGATACATGTGCGAGAGAATAGTAGTTTATGATACAAGTGTGTGAGGAATTGTAGTTTATGATAAAAGTGTGTGAAGAATAGTAGTTTATGATAATATGCGAGAGGATAGTAGTTTATGATACAAGTATGTGGAGAATAGTAGCTTATGATACAAGTGTGTGAAGAAAAGTATTTTATGATACATGTGCGAGAGAATAGTAGTTTATGATACAAGTGTGTGAGGAATAGTAGTTTATGATACAAGTGTGTGAAGAATAGTATTTTATGATACAAGTGTGAAGAATAGTATTTTATGATACAAGTGTGTGGAAATTAGTAGTATATGATACATGTGCGAGAGAATAGTAGTTTATGATACAGGTGTGTGAGGAATAGTAGTTTATGATACATGTGCGAGAGAATAGTAGTTTATGATACAAGTGTGTGAGGAATAGTAGTTTATGATACAAGTGTGTGAAGAATAGTAGTTTATGATAATATGCGAGAGGATAGTAGTTTATGATACAAGTATGTGGAGAATAGTAGCTTATGATACAAGTGTGTGAAGAATAGTATTTTATGATACATGTGCGAGAGAATAGTAGTTTATGATACAAGTGTGTGAAGAATAGTATTTTATGATACAAGTGGGTGAAAATTAGTAGTTTATGATACATGTGCGAGAGAATAGTAGTTTATGATACAAGTGTGTGAGGAATAGTAGTTTATGATACAAGTGTGTGAAGAATAGTAGTTTATGATAATATGCGAGAGGATAGTAGTTTATGATACAAGTATGTGGAGAATAGTAGCTTATGATACAAGTGTGTGAAGAATAGTATTTCATGATACATGTGCGAGAGAATAGTAGTTTATGATACAAGTGTGTGAGGAATTGTAGTTTATGATACAAGTGTGTGAAGAATAGTATTTTATGATACATGTGCGAGAGAATAGTAGTTTATGATACAAGTGTGTGAAGAATAGTATTTTATGATACAAGTGGGTGAAAATTAGTAGTTTATGATACATGTGCGAGAAAATAGTAGTTTATGATACAAGTGTGTGAGGAATAGTAGTTTATGATACAAGTGTGTGCAGAATAGTAGTTTATGATAATATGCGAGAGGATAGTAGTTTATGATACAAGTATGTGGAGAATAGTAGCTTATGATACAAGTGTGTGAAGAATAGTATTTTATGATACATGTGCGAGAGAATAGTAGTTTATGATACAAGTGTGTGAGGAATTGTAGTTTATGATACAAGTGTGTGAAGAATAGTATTTTATGATACAAGTGTGTGAAAATTAGTAGTTTATGATACATGTGCGAGAGAATAGTAGTTTATGATACAAGTGTGTGAGGAATAGTAGTTTATGATACAAGTGTGTGAAGAAT
Organism: Phosphuga atrata; assembly: GCA_944588485.1. Taxonomy (NCBI): domain Eukaryota; kingdom Metazoa; phylum Arthropoda; class Insecta; order Coleoptera; family Silphidae; genus Phosphuga; species Phosphuga atrata. Next base: position 24,470 of record CALYMW010000153.1, on the reverse strand, counting down.
AGTAGTTTATGATAATATGCGAGAGGATAGTAGTTTATGATACAAGTATGTGGAGAATAGTAGCTTATGAAACAAGTGTGTGAAGAATAGTATTTTATGATACATGTGCGAGAGAATAGTAGTTTATGATACAAGTGTGTGAGGAATAGCAGTTTATGATACAAGTGTGTGAAGAATAGTATTTTATGATACATGTGCGAGAGAATAGTAGTTTATGATACAAGTGTGTGAAGAATAGTATTTTATGATACAAGTGGGTGAAAATTAGTAGTTTATGATACATGTGCGAGAGAATAGTAGTTTATGATACAAGTGTGTGAGGAATAGTAGTTTATGATACAAGTGTGTGAAGAATAGTAGTTTATGATAATATGCGAGAGGATAGTAGTTTATGATACAAGTATGTGGAGAATAGTAGCTTATGATACAAGTGTGTGAAGAATAGTATTTTATGATACAAGTGCGAGAGAATAGTAGTTTATGATACAAGTGTGTGAGGAATAGTAGTTTATGATACATGTGCGAGAGAATAGTAGTTTATGATACAAGTGTGTGAGGAATAGTAGTTTATGATACAAGTGTGTGAAGAATAGTAGTTTATGATAATATGCGAGAGGATAGTAGTTTATGATACAAGTATGTGGAGAATAGTAGCTTATGATACAAGCGTGTGAAGAATAGTATTTTATGATACATGTGCGAGAGAATAGTAGTTTATGATACAAGTGTGTGAGAAATAGTAGTTTATGATACACGTGTGTGAAAGGCTTTTGTGCACTCATTGCGATTAGAGCACGAGCCGAAGGCGAGAAACTTCGCAACTCATGCACAAACTTGTGTCATAAACTACTACATAAACTACAAGTATGTGAGAATGGTACTTTATGATACAAGTGTGTGAAGAATAGTAGTTTATGATACAACTGTGTGAAGAATAGTAGTTTATGATACAAGTGTGTGAAGAATAGTAGTTTACGACACAAGTTTGTGCATGAGTTGCGAAGTTTCTCGCCATCGGCTCGTGCTCTAATCGCAATGAGTGCACAAAAGCCTTTCACACACGTGTATCATACATTATTTTATCTACGAAGCATGTTAAAATACAGTTGAATCTACAAAAAAATAATTGTTTCCTACCTTCTTAATATTGAAAAATTGTGATTTTGACCGACAAAATAAGGTTAGAACGTTCAGCGCCCCGTGGCAAAAATTGCTAACTAGTAAAAACACAGTGACGGGAACACTATTTGGTTAATCTAGATGGTAATCTAGGTTAACCTAGAGTTAATCTAGATTAGATTATGGTTAGGTTAAGTTATATTATAGCCAGATAAATCCAGACTGAGAGGCCGAGACTTCTTGATTCAAAATAATAAAAAATAATTCAACTTTAATAAACGTCAGAAAATTTATTTTGACTACGTCTATGTTTTTTGTTCAGTGACACGAGTTGTTGCCATAGTAACAACAAACAAAAGTCGTTTAATACTGATAACTCCATTTGATTTACATTGGACTTTTACGCACGATGTTGATACTTTTATGCACGATTATAATAATGGCATCCTTCACATACAATAATTTACTTATTAATGTATTCCGTGTTGGTGGGCGAGTAGATAAATAATAGTTTTTACAAAGATTAATTTGAACACAATTTTTTTAACAAGACGTTTGTTTAACATTTCTATTGCAATTTAACTCGGAAACATTTGTATCTGCAAGGTATAATTTAGACACATTTTTTTAACGTACGTTTTTTTCTTTCTCCAGCTTCAGTTGTTTTTGCAAAATATAATTTAGACCTAGGCCGCACTACGGCTAAACTTTAATCGCGTGATTTTGTGACTCAAGTAAGCTAATACAAGCGGCCTCACTTTGATTTTTCCCATAGCGTACTGTGTATTTCTTGAGCGGTTTCGCGGTTATAGCGGTTACCGCTCGCGGGGAAAAAAAACGTAGTGCAGCCTCGGCTTTAGCACAATTTTTGTATCGACAACAACTTTTTTCTTTCGCAAACATTTCTATTGCAACTTCACTCGGGAAGAATTGTTTTATTATCACGTAATAAATATTTACGACTGCAAAGCTTTTGCAAATTGCAACCCAATTTCCTTTCGAGAAATTATCACAGTGTTTTTGTTTGATTTTTGATCGGCGCGTCGAGAAAGTTGTTGAATTAATTTATAGATCAATGCATTACGTTAGACATTTACGGGTTAGTCTACACGATTGTCGGAGATAAGAAGTCATTTTTTGTTCGCTAGTCGACTAAGCCTTATAAATGATCCGTATTCGGTTTGACGGATTAATTAAGTATTCGATATTTATTTTTTAAAACACTGATTGATCACTAAAGCTGGAATTAGAACGAGAGGAGAAAATAAACGAAAACCAGTTTATACACGAATTTTCTAAACATTTTCTCTAATCTACAATAATCCGTCGTGAAATAATTGTCAACAAAAATTCTTAATGAAAAAAATAAAACAATTAAAATATGTATCTGAATTGACCTAGAAATGTTATCTACTGACCTTTACTGGGGGATTAGTTTACGAAATAAAGTTCCAAATGAGGAAATCAGAAGAAGAACGCAATTATCAGATGTTAGCGAAAGAGTATCGCAGCTAAAATTGAACTGGTCATATTGCAAGACAGAGCACAGAAAGATGGATATTAGTATATTAAGGACGAGTTCAGTAAGCGCGATTTTAGGCAAAAGCCCTAGCCAAAATCACGTGTATTTTTTAGGTACAAGTCGCTTTTCGGTTTAAAAATCGCGCGTTCAACGAAAAAATAAATATACGTGATATCTCACTACATACCCCACTCCCTCATGTGATATTTCGTGATTCTTCACAAACCCCCTCCCCCCGTTGAGCCTCACGTGATTAATGGCCGAATCGGCACTGTTGCTCCTGCAGTTCCAGCAAATTTTTTAATTCTATCTACGAGCCACCACTGTTTTCTAGTATGTCATTCAAGCAAGTATTACATTGTAAAATGAAGCCGAAAGCAACCCCACAACCAACAACCAACTAAAGTAGTCGCAATGAAAGTAAATTGCGCCCGGGGGGTTTGAGGACGAGACGAACCCTTTCCATTCCAAAAAAAAATCTTTTATTAACATCTAAAAGCGGAGGGTTCCCGATTAATTGAAGGGCGAAAAAACTAAAACAAGATAAATCGTGACAAGGGGAGACGGCAGGTGCAGTGGAACTACAGTCTAATTGGATTTATCTCCACCAAGCACAAAGACTAATTATTGTTAAATAAATCTACTCGCAAGACTATAGACCGGATAGATCAAGAAATAAAGTAAGACGAAATCAGATAATCCACCTTCAAAACTCTAAAATATATTAGAGTCTAGTGAGTACAATATCTAATTTCATCTTGCGTTATTTTTGTATCTAATCCACAGTCTATTTACTACATATTCACTAGACCTAGTCTATTAATATAAAGTATTGAATTCCTATTAATTAACAAGGTATTTTATTGTAGTATCATAAGCTATTATAAGCTATCATAGTCTATATTGTAGTATAGTAGGGAAAGATCCTTCGGAAAGACCGAATGTCTGGCGCTGATAACAATTTGCCTGTCTCGACTTGTCTGTAAACGCATGTGGAACTAATAAATTATGAAGCGCGGTCTAATTAATTTCTTGGAATTATCCTATGTTTAATTTAATAAACATATTAAGATTTTGATTTATCAGTAGTCGGGTAAGCGCTGCCGGATATTTGGCTGTCATGACATATTAACCCTTTCAGGCATTAAATTTAAGAAAATAAGATGTTGCATAGAGATTTGTATATGCATCTAACTATTGCAATATTTCGAGGTGGTTCAAAAAGTATCCCACTATTATAACGCTTAGACGTTAAAATGGCATCACATTTACGCGTGAAAACGGTGGGACACTTTTAATACCGCCCTACTTTCAATTGTTAAAATGCAATTTCAATCCAACTTTCTATATGAAACATTATAAGCTATTATAAGCTATCATAGTCTATATTGTAGTATAGTAGGGAAAGATCCTTCGGAAAGACCGAATGTCTGGCGCTGATAACAATTTGCCTGTCTCGACTTGTCTGTAAACGCATGTGGAACTAATAAATTATGAAGCGCGGTCTAATTAATTTCATTGAATTATCCTATGTTTAATTTAATAAACATATTAAGATTTTGATTTATCAGTAGTCGGGTAAGCGCTGTCGGGCTGATATTTGGCTGTCATAACAACTCCCTATTATCTTATCAGCTGCACGCGAGATTCAGTTTCATTTAAAAAGTGGTTTGGGGGAAGCTCTCACTAAACATCCTATTCCACTTTGGATTTTAGTATGCACCACCCCGGTATCGCATATTTCGTATTCATTTAGTGTGGGCAGTTTTTGCCTCCCCGACTAGCAATCCAACCCGGGTGTCTCGCATTGCCACAGACAGACAAGACTAGCCTGGCAACACTTAGGTTAGGTTATGGAAGGTAAGGAATAAAGCGCGCTTCATTCCTACCCTCCCATAACCTAACCTAATGCTAACCCAAAGAGATTAAAGCTGATAAAAGCTGACTAAAAAATAGACCTTACACCCTCTTTAGCGTGGGACAACATAGACCTCACACCCCGTTTAGCGTGAGGTTCCATAGACCTCACACCCTGTTTAGCGTGGGGTTACATAGACCTCACACCCTGTTTAGCGTGGGGTTACATAGACCTCACACCCTGTTTAGCGTTGGATTACATAGAGCTCACACCCTGTTTAGCGTGATGAAAAGTGGATGCAAGTAGTAGTCCGGTCATTTTAGACATAAAAATAGTGATCAAATAAAAAAAAAACCGACAGAGCCAAATCTTCGTAGAGACCTTAGGTTTACCACAAGGAATAAAGTGTCAAAAGTCCCCATCAGTGCCATGTGAGCTTAGGGACTTATTCGGGGCCCAAGGTCAAAATTTTAGGTTTTTTGGATTTTTCTTGAAAACGGTAAGTTTTATCGAAAAAGTACCTCAGAGCAAAGTTGTAGATCTTAAAATTCTCTATAAAAATGGTCCCTATGATTCTTTCTCTAAGACCCACTATTTCCCAGATATTGCGCTTGTAAGAATCACGTTCTACATAATATGCACACATTTCAATAGTACTTTCACAGTGCTACTCACAGCTGAAAGAGGAAGTACTTTATCTGTGCTTTTCAATTTTATATGATTGAAAGTTTGACCAGTCATTTTAGACATCGAGGCAATCCCAACTTCACGAGCTTTATGACAATTAATCTTATCGTCACCAACGACTCCTGAAGCAATAGATAAGATTTTGTTAATTTTAAAACGACACCACATGGACAAAAGAATAGGCAGATGTTTTTCAAGGCCAGATGTTATTCAAGTAGAGGGGATTCGGTAAGGGACCGGCGGTCATTTTAGAGTAAATTTTCTTAGAATAGTATAATGTATACATAAAAGAGACACGAGTAGGCATTTTTGCTTGCTTGAGTACCTAAATATGTATATACGTGGCATATGTGTGCATACTATGTAGAACATGATTCTTACAAGCGCAATATCTGGGAAATAGTGGGTCTTAGAGAAAAAAATCATAGGGACCATTTTTATAGAGAATTTTAAGATCTACAACTTTGCTCTGAGGTACTTTTTCGATAAAACTTACCGTTTTCGAGAAAAATCCAAAAAACCTAAAATTTTGTCCTTGGGCCCCGAATAAGTCCCTAAGCTCACATGGGACTGATGGGGACTTTTGACACTTTATTCCTTGTGGTAAACCTAAGGTCTCTACGAAGATTTGGCTCTGTCGGAATTTTCTTTATTTCAATTGTCTGAAATGACCGGACTATAGATGAAAAGTGGATTCAAGTAGATGAGAAGTGGATGCAAGTACTTGAAAAGTGGATGCAAGTATGACTTAATGGAAGAAAGCAGTTTGGATTAAAGTGTAGCTGAAGATATTGAAGTAGGTGTAGCCAAAGATCATGATATATACAATGACTTAATGGGAATAAAAGAAAACAGAATAAACGTCTCAATGTTAGCTGACTCCTTTAAAGAGTTGTTAAATTACCTGGATTTATGGGAACATCAATTTGATATTAGTAATTCTCAAAGATCTAAACGGAGCATCCCCACAGGATTTCCAAGAAATTGCATTAATAAGAGAGAAGAAGATGAAGAAAGTGTTTTTACAGACTATGATTTAGAAGGGAACATACCTTACCTCAATAAAAAAAATGCAAAAGGTAAGTCGTTTAATCTGTTTATTGAATGGAATGATCCTACGAGTTGGTTGAACGATTATGACTGTTAAAAAAGTCACAACAATTTGGAAACACATCTAATAATTATGGGATTCAAACTATAGAAAACGCTATAAGAGAAGCCGACATAATCGAATAATATTTGGCGATGATCTTCTAAATTAACATCAGTTGTCGTTAAGATGTCGTTGTTATGGTGTTGAAATGCTGCGTCGTAAAGGATCGAAGGTGTATGTGAAAAGGCTTGGGTTCGATAATTCGCAGAACAGCTGGATTGATGAAACTAAAGTACTTTAAAAAATATGCACTTATTGTAAAATAGTGATTATTATACTGTTTTTATATTATATATTTGTATTCGTTAATAAATATTTTTTTATTCTACTAATAACTTTAGCGTAATTTAATTTTACCTGTAATCCTGAAGCTAAATCTCGCGTGCAGCTGATAAGATAATAGGGAGTTGTTATGACTGCCAAACATCCGGCAACGCTTACCCGACTACTGATAAATCAAAATCTTAATATGTTTATTAAATTAAACATAGGATAATTCCAAGAAATTAATTAGACCGCGCTTCATAATTTATTAGTTCCACATGCGTTTACAGACAAGTCGAGACAGGCAACTTGTTATCAGCGCCAGACATTCGGTCACGTCTAACTGATAGCTAATAAGCCAGATAATGTTTTCGAATGTTAAATATTTATTTTACGATATCTTAAACTATGTAGACACATATTATAGTTCGTTATAAACTTCTCTGATATAGATTATTCTCACGATTGCAGCAGCCAGCTTCACAAGTTAATATAAGTCAACCCTTTCTATCGCAATACAACAAACTAAAAACCCCTAAAAACCCCTGATACTTAGGCAACTCAGAGCACGTATAATCTCCTCCCTTCACAGACTTTCACCCTGCAAACCATTTTGAATATCCCCACTATCCACCGTGCACGTATCTTGCAGCGCCATCTAGACATACTCGCTCGGACACGTTCAGAACTATTTTGTATAAGATTTTCCCATACTAGATTTTACATGTAATTCCCCAGAAGGGGCTTACTAGATTAACATGTAATTCCCCCATAAGGGACTAAATTTACATGTAAATCCCACAAGGAGGTAGTGGTTCCAGAACGAAGGATCTTTCCCTACTTAGTATCATAGGCTATATCTATATTGTAGTATCATAAGCTATCTATCCAATCTATTGAGTATATAGCTATCGACCACATAGCTAGTCTATTGTCTACACATTTATTGTATACACATATATTATTATAAATCTGATCCATTGTGTAACTTGCAGAAATATACGTATTGATAACAAACTACATAGTTTAGCTTACTTAGCGCCAATTTATTATATATAGGTATATAGGCATCATAATCTAGTCTACTGACTTCCTGGCCAATACCACACAGGATATTGCATTATACAACATACATTTCCATGTTATTACTAGTCCCAGTTCATTTTCATGTCACTAACAAGCCCTAGACAAAGGCTAGCCCTGATTGAATCTATAATTAGAAATATTCAATTATCATTTATTTCAACCACCTTAACTTCAGTTCAGGTCTTTCTCCACTAATGCCAGTCATGCACGAGGTGTCAAGTAAGTGTATTCCAATTTGTAATTGAAACAGCAAAGCTGCACTGATGAGAGATAAATCTGCAGATTTATCTCACGTCTGCAGATGACTATTCGCTTTAAATAGAAAGAAATGATCTTAAAACCTATGTTATTTGTCTAGGGCTTGTTAGTGACATGAAAATGTAATGGGACTAGTATTAACATGCAAATGTCTGTTGTATAATTGTACATCCTGCGTGGTATTAGTCAGGAAGTAGTTGTATTACATTAGTAGTTGTATTAGTTGTATTGTACAAGACTAGACAGACAAGACTAGACAGACAAGACTAGACAGACAAGACTAGACAGACAAGACTAAACAGACAAGACTAGACAGACAAGACTAGACAGACAAGACTAGACAGACAAGACTAGACAGACAAGACTAGACAGACAAGACTAGACAGACAAGACTAGACAGACAAGACTAGACAGACAAGACTAGACAGACAAGACTAGACAGACAAGACTAGACAGACAAGACTAGACAGACAAGACTAGACAGACAAGACTAGACAGACAAGACTAGACAGACAAGACTAGACAGACAAGACTAGACAGACAAGACTAGACAGACAAGACTAGACAGACAAGACTAGACAGACAAGACTAGACAGACAAGACTAGACAGACAAGACTAGACAGACAAGACTAGACAGACAAGACTAGACAGACAAGACTAGACAGACAAGACTAGACAGACAAGACTAGACAGACAAGACTAGACAGACAAGACTAGACAGACAAGACTAGACAGACAAGACTAGACAGACAAGACTAGACAGACAAGACTAGACAGACAAGACTAGACAGACAAGACTAGACAGACAAGACTAGACAGACAAGACTAGACAGACAAGACTAGACAGACAAGACTAGACAGACAAGACTAGACAGACAAGACTAGACAGACAAGACTAGACAGACAAGACTAGACAGACAAGACTAGACAGACAAGACTAGACAGACAAGACTAGACAGACAAGACTAGACAGACAAGACTAGACAGACAAGACTAGACAGACAAGACTAGACAGACAAGACTAGACAGACAAGACTAGACAGACAAGACTAGACAGACAAGACTAGACAGACAAGACTAGACAGACAAGACTAGACAGACAAGACTAGACAGACAAGACTAGACAGACAAGACTATACAGACAAGACTAGACAGACAAGACTAGACAGACAAGACTAGACAGACAAGACTAGACAGACAAGACTAACCAAATCCCCTATTCCACCTTGGCTTTTAGTATGCGCCACCCCGGTATCGCATATATTGCATTCATTCAGGGTGGGCAGCCCGGACGGTTAATGAAAACCGCCCTAGTTGTCGCCTCCCCGACTAGGATTCGAACCCGGGTCTCCCGCATTGAAAGGCGGGTATGTTGTCAACTACACCACCGAGGAGGACAGACAGACAAGACTAGACAGACAAGACTAGACAGACAAGACTAGACAGACGAGACTAGACAGACAAGACTAGACAGACAAGACTAGACAGACAAGACTAGACAGACAAGACTAGACAGACAAGACTAGACAGACAAGACTAGACAGACAAGACTAGACAGACAAGACTAGACAGACAAGACTAGACAGACAAGACTAGACAGACAAGACTAGACAGACAAGACTAGACAGACAAGACTAGACAGACAAGACTAGACAGACAAGACTAGACAGACAAGACTAGACAGACAAGACTAGACAGACAAGACTAGACAGACAAGACTAGACAGACAAGACTAGACAGACAAGACTAGACAGACAAGACTAGACAGACAAGACTAGACAGACAAGACTAGACAGACAAGACTAGACAGACAAGACTAGACAGACAAGACTAGACAGACAAGACTAGACAGACAAGACTAGACAGACAAGACTAGACAGACAAGACTAGACAGACAAGACTAGACAGACAAGACTAGACAGACAAAACATGAGATTTAGTACATAGTCTTAATAAAATTTAATATTATAGAGTTATGAACAGGTTGAATATATTTCCAAGCTATGTTTCGTCTTTAATAAGTTTGTAATGCTATCAAAATATACGAAAGTCGTATATATACGGCCTCGCAATTCTATCAATATATACGAAAGTCGTATATATACGGCCTCGCAATTCTATAAATATACACAAAAGTCGTATATATAAGTATCTGTGACTGGTCTGTGTTTACGATTGTCTGTGAGAGCGCCGCAGTCGAAAGGTTAAGTAAGTCGATCAAGTTAATTAATTCTCTTATTATAATTTTTCAGTGTAAAACTTTCGATGCAATTTAAGAACAAGGTAAATTTAGTCGTAACAGTTTCCTTGTGTTATATACACGATATTTTCATATAAAATAATATTTTAATTATCCTTTTTGTACGTGTCCGTGTGCGTTGTGAAATAAATTACTTGTGAAAGTCGGCAGAAATAATAATAAAAGGTAAAAAAAAACAGCTCTTACACTCGGCACGGGATCTTTCGCAAGAGATAATGTGTAATTGCGGACAAGCCATTTTTTCCTGCGCTCAAATATAATTCCACAATCTATACATTAGTTTTCTGTTGCTCCCATACGTCGCTTATTTAGAGCGTAAATTACCTTCTTGCATTTTGCACAACACTTTTTTTATAATCCATTACGCAACCGCCTCGATTACGCAACGATATTCTCGGCGTTTTATTTGCTCTCGGATCGATTTTACGATCGCTCACAAACAATACGGGACTTATTACCACATTACGTAAGTCAACTACGTTAGTTTCTCATTTCCTCCAAGGGCCTTCCTAGTCGCAACTCATTTCATAAAAAGGAGAAGAATACAAAAAACAAGGGATAAACTTTTCCTCCCTAAACATTTCTCAAATTTGTCTTCCATGTCCAATTAAAAATAAATCATCTTATTATCTACAACTGATTCTTATCTACAACTGACTATAAACTACCCAACTAATACTCGTCTTACACGATTAGAGAGATGATACGAATAAAAGGTTTGTTCCAACAACAGTCAAAGCGGTCAGCAAACTGTAATGATGTGATAATGATATGTAATGATGATAATGGTAAACGTGGCCAGGGGTCTAGAATAACTCTTCTCATATGAAAGCCTGCCGACCCCTGGCTTAGACAGAGCACATAAGAAAGACATACAATACTGGGGAGACCTACTAGCTTGAGGCAAGAATATACAAGAGACCAACAGATGAAACTAGACTAGTCTTAGATCAACTAGATACTAGACTAGTCTTAGATCAGGTAAGAGTAAGCTGCGGGCCGCATACAGCCTGCTTCTCTCTGCTATGAAAATTACTCCCCTGCCTACAATTTTAATAATCGCGACCAATATGCTTGTCTTACGATATGTCACCCCTGCACTCGATGCAGGGAATGGTAATTTAGTTACCCTTTAGGTAATTTAGTTATTTTACGGCAAAAATTTTCGCAGTTTCAATTTTGCAACTGCAATTTCGATTTACAAACAAAAATCCATTAACTCTTTCAGGCATTGAATTTAAGAAAATAAGATGTTGCATAGAGATTTGTATATGCATCTAGCTATTGCAATATTTCGAGGTGGTTCAAAAAGTATCCCACTATTATAACGCTTAGACGTTAAAATGGCATCACATTTACGCGTGAAAAAGGTGGGACACTTTTAATACCGCCCTGCTTTCAATTATTAAAATGCAATTTCAATCCAACTTTCTATATGAAACATTAATTTACAGAAAATTTGCAAACAAGATTTTGATATTTTTTTTGTTGAAACTCAAGCAATAGGGAATATGCATGAAATTTTAATTTGGTTCAAATATTTTTTTTTCCGAATTTTTATTGACCAGACATTTGAAGTAAACCGTTATTTTTTTAATAATATTACAATAATATTTTTGTAGATATTAAATCTTTTTAAATACTTAAAATTAATAAATGCAAATTAAGCGAGGGAAATTCAAATTTATAAAACGCAATACCATTGGTTAAAATGAAAGTGACGTAACATACTATGTAAACAAGTTCGTATTGTTTACATTTGTATGTCATTGCAGTCTTTTGGTTAGAAAACAAACGTCAAACACGTCATGTTAAAAATGAAAACAGCTGTAGTAAATAATGGAATGAACTATCAGTGGTAATTGACGTCATCCAACCGACCGCGCGAAAATGGCGGGGTTTAAACAGCTCCAAATTTTTCTCATTTTTAAACAATTTTTTTTAACTTAATTACAGAATTTTTAAGCGGTAATTATATTATTTACTAATAACGGTGCAAACAGTGAAATAAAAGTATAAAAAAAACATGCATATTCCCTATAACAGAAAATTTGAAAACAATATTTTGCTTTTTTTTGTTGAAACAATAGACTTTTTTACGGTTAGTTACGCGCATGCGCATCCGATAAGTTTGAAAGGCGGGAATATGGAAGTTTCGGGCACATATTTAATTATACGTAAAAAAGTTCGGGCACTTTTTGACGTAAAACATGGCGGAAATTGACAAATGCGCACAAAAAATTTCAACTGTGACCTTTTCATAGTAGAAATTTTTTGTGTGCATGTGTCACTTTGTTCATTACACAAATAATGAATATGAAATTATGTAATGCACGCGGTGTTTAGCATTCTGCAGATGCAAACTGCGTGGACGTTCCTTCCAGCAGGAAATACGCACCGGCTGCGTTGCGAATTTTTTATCGATTCGCGTGTTCTGCCGAGTGCAATTTGCGAAATGCATTCGCGTTCCGTCGAGAAACTCGAGTGGGACGTGCTACCCGGGATGAATACAAAAGCGAATGGGAAAGACAACGCAGGAATAACAATTTCCACACATTTTGCGTCTATTTCAAACATCTTTTTGATTCGTCTTCCATGTAAAATGAACAATACAAGAAAGTTATCGATAAAGTTTGCGACAAAATCGATAAGTTCAGAATTGTTAATGATTTTTCAAAAGTTGGCTGCCTGATAACTAGACAGACAAGACTAGGCAGACAAGACTAGACAGACAAGACTAGACAGACAAGACTAGACAGACAAGACTAGACAGACAAGACTAGACAGACAAGACTAGACAGACAAGACTAGACAGACAAGACTAGATAGACAAGACTAGACAGACAAGACTAGACAGACAAGACTAGACAGACAAGACTAGACAGACAAGACTAGACAGACAAGACTAGACAGACAAGACTAGACAGACAAGACTAGACAGACAAGACTAGACAGACAAGACTAGACAGACAAGACTAGACAGACAAGACTAGACAGACAAGACTAGACAGACAAGACTAGACAGACAAGACTAGACAGACAAGACTAGACAGACAAGACTAGACAGACAAGACTAGACAGACAAGACTAGACAGACAAGACTAGACAGACAAGACTAGACAGACAAGACTAGACAGACAAGACTAGACAGACAAGACTAGACAGACAAGACTAGACAGACAAGACTAGACAGACAAGACTAGACAGACAAGACTAGACAGACAAGACTAGACAGACAAGACTAGACAGACAAGACTAGACAGACAAGACTAGACAGACAAGACTAGACAGACAAGACTAGACAGACAAGACTAGACAGACAAGACTAGACAGACAAGACTAGACAGACAAGACTAGACAGACAAGACTAGACAGACAAGACTAGACAGACAAGACTAGACAGACAAGACTAGACAGACAAGACTAGACAGACAAGACTAGACAGACAAGACTAGACAGACAAGACTAGACAGACAAGACTAGACAGACAAGACTAGACAGACAAGACTAGACAGACAAGACTAGACAGACAAGACTAGACAGACAAGACTAGACAGACAAGACTAGACAGACAAGACTAGACAGACAAGACTAGACAGACAAGACTAGACAGACAAGACTAGACAGACAAGACTAGACAGACAAGACTAGACAGACAAGACTAGACAGACAAGACTAGACAGACAAGACTAGACAGACAAGACTAGACAGACAAGACTAGACAGACAAGACTAGACAGACAAGACTAGACAGACAAGACTAGACAGACAAGACTAGACAGACAAGACTAGACAGACAAGACTAGACAGACAAGACTAGACAGACAAGACTAGACAGACAAGACTAGACAGACAAGACTAGACAGACAAGACTAGACAGACAAGACTAGACAGACAAGACTAGACAGACAAGACTAGACAGACAAGACTAGACAGACAAGACTAGACAGACAAGACTAGACAGACAAGACTAGACAGACAAGACTAGACAGACAAGACTAGACAGACAAGACTAGACAGACAAGACTAGACAGACAAGACTAGACAGACAAGACTAGACAGACAAGACTAGACAGACAAGACTAGACAGACAAGACTAGACAGACAAGACTAGACAGACAAGACTAGACAGACAAGACTAGACAGACAAGACTAGACAGACAAGACTAGACAGACAAGACTAGACAGACAAGACTAGACAGACAAGACTAGACAGACAAGACTAGACAGACAAGACTAGACAGACAAGACTAGACAGACAAGACTAGACAGACAAGACTAGACAGACAAGACTAGACAGACAAGACTAGACAGACAAGACTAGACAGACAAGACTAGACAGACAAGACTAGACAGACAAGACTAGACAGACAAGACTAGACAGACAAGACTAGACAGACAAGACTAGACAGACAAGACTAGACAGACAAGACTAGACAGACAAGACTAGACAGACAAGACTAGACAGACAAGACTAGACAGACAAGACTAGACAGACAAGACTAGACAGACAAGACTAGACAGACAAGACTAGACAGACAAGACTAGACAGACAAGACTAGACAGACAAGACTAGACAGACAAGACTAGACAGACAAGACTAGACAGACAAGACTAGACAGACAAGACTAGACAGACAAGACTAGACAGACAAGACTAGACAGACAAGACTAGACAGACAAGACTAGACAGACAAGACTAGACAGACAAGACTAGACAGACAAGACTAGACAGACAAGACTAGACAGACAAGACTAGACAGACAAGACTAGACAGACAAGACTAGACAGACAAGACTAGACAGACAAGACTAGACAGACAAGACTAGACAGACAAGACTAGACAGACAAGACTAGACAGACAAGACTAGACAGACAAGACTAGACAGACAAGACTAGACAGACAAGACTAGACAGACAAGACTAGACAGACAAGACTAGACAGACAAGACTAGACAGACAAGACTAGACAGACAAGACTAGACAGACAAGACTAGACAGACAAGACTAGACAGACAAGACTAGACAGACAAGACTAGACAGACAAGACTAGACAGACAAGACTAGACAGACAAGACTAGACAGACAAGACTAGACAGACAAGACTAGACAGACAAGACTAGACAGACAAGACTAGACAGACAAGACTAGACAGACAAGACTAGACAGACAAGACTAGACAGACAAGACTAGACAGACAAGACTAGACAGACAAGACTAGACAGACAAGACTAGACAGACAAGACTAGACAGACAAGACTAGACAGACAAGACTAGACAGACAAGACTAGACAGACAAGACTAGACAGACAAGACTAGACAGACAAGACTAGACAGACAAGACTAGACAGACAAGACTAGACAGACAAGACTAGACAGACAAGACTAGACAGACAAGACTAGACAGACAAGACTAGACAGACAAGACTAGACAGACAAGACTAGACAGACAAGACTAGACAGACAAGACTAGACAGACAAGACTAGACAGACAAGACTAGACAGACAAGACTAGACAGACAAGACTAGACAGACAAGACTAGACAGACAAGACTAGACAGACAAGACTAGACAGACAAGACTAGACAGACAAGACTAGACAGACAAGACTAGACAGACAAGACTAGACAGACAAGACTAGACAGACAAGACTAGACAGACAAGACTAGACAGACAAGACTAGACAGACAAGACTAGACAGACAAGACTAGACAGACAAGACTAGACAGACAAGACTAGACAGACAAGACTAGACACACAAGACTAGACAGACAAGAGTAGACAGACAAGACTAGACAGACAAGAATAGACAGACAAGACTAGACAGACAAGAATAGACAGACAAGACTAGACAGACAAGACTAGACAGACAAGACTAGACAGACAAGACTAGACAGACAAGACTAGACAGACAAGACTAGACAGACAAGACTAGACAGACAAGACTAGACAGACAAGACTAGACAGACAAGACAGACAAGACTAGACAGACAAGACTAGACAGACAAGACTAGACAGACAAGACTAGACAGACAAGACTAGACAGACAAGACTAGACAGACAAGACTAGACAGACAAGACTAGACAGACAAGACTAGACAGACAAGACTAGACAGACAAGACTAGACAGACAAGACTAGACAGACAAGACTAGACAGACAAGACTAGACAGACAAGACTAGACAGACAAGACTAGACAGACAAGACTAGACAGACAAGACTAGACAGACAAGACTAGACAGACAAGACTAGACAGACAAGACTAGACAGACAAGACTAGACAGACAAGACTAGACAGACAAGACTAGACAGACAAGACTAGACAGACAAGACTAGACAGACAAGACTAGACAGACAAGACTAGACAGACAAGACTAGACAGACAAGACTAGACAGACAAGATTAGACAGACAAGACTTATTAGATATACATAAGATTTTCTCGTAAACTTATAACTTAGTCATCGTCTAAAATGATTTATTATATGTTTGTGGTTAGTGTGCCGAGTAAAAAACCTGAATCTTTGGAATTACTCAAAACTGTATCTTTTTTCGTGCTCAGTTAATTCTTGCGACTGCGTAAAACGAAACGAAACCATTAAAAACGTTCTCCATTAGTCCCGTCTGAATCACCGCGCAACAGTAGCGCACATTGTTCGCAGAAAAATAAACCGAATTGCGAAAAGAAAACACAATTTCTGGTCTGTTTCGCTCGTTAAAGCTGTTATGCAACGTGGGATAATTAAGACACAGTTTCGACTAGTCTAGTCTTCAATTGTAATAACCTTGTGTAATCTTGATAAACTAAACGAAACCTAGTATTAAAACGGTTAACTTGAACCGACACGAGAATTCAGAAGAATCAGACACAAAACATCAATTACATCCCGTTGCAAAGTGAACGTTATGTGTGTGTGTGTGAATTGGGCAATCAATCCTCTGCGTGTAATAACCGATTTGTGTGCACGTTTCCTCGCATAGTTCGTGCACAGGTTTCGTCATCGCGGGCTGTTACGTAATGCGAGATGATCGCCGATCCGGATGAATAGGAGAAGCGATCACGATCTGCAATGTGATTGCGATTCAATTCGTCGGGAGAGGTTAACGACATTTCTTCTGGATTGCAATTAATTCTCTTTTTTTGTTGTTGTTATCGTTGGTGTAACGTATTCTAGACTCATTATGCAATTGACTTTAATTCGGTGCGGACTGGAACACACTTGCAATTATCAGTCGAGCAACTGTTTGGTTGCATATTTGTGTTGTATGGAGGTGCTATGGAGTTGCAGTACCATACTGGGTCACAACTCGATACAAATATGTAACCAAACTCGACACAATCGACACAAACTCCACAAAATCGACACAAACTCGACACAAATAGGCAACTAAACTCGACACAATCGACACAAACTCGACACAATGGACACAAAGTTGACAAAAACGACACAAGCTCGTCACAAATATGCAACCAAACTCGACAAAATCGACACAAACTCGACAAAATCGACACAAACTCGACACAAATATGCAACCAAACAGTTGAACCAAAACACCAGTTGGACCAAACAACTGAAAATTGCAAGTGTGTTCCAGGCATTAATTGCAACAAGGAGACGTTTGCGAATGCAAACTTGCTTTTAAATATTTCGATCATTAATAAAGCGTTGGGTTCTGCAATTTGAAGAAATAATAAAATGTAATTCTAGACACAGCTTGGGCAGATGGCGGCCCGCGGGCCACATGCGGTCCGCGACGCAATAATATGCGGCCCGCGAAGTATTTTATAAATGACTTGAATTTCATGTGACATGCTTATTATGCCTAGCGGACCTGCAAATTTCAAGTGTCTTCCAGGTTTTAATCGCGAGCAGAAGACGTTTGCGAGTGCAAACTTGCTTTGAAATAATTCGATTATTAATAAAGCGTTGGGTTCAGCAATTTGAAGAAATAACAAAATTTAATTCTATACCAGGCCTGGGCAGATGACGGCCCGCGGGCTACAAGCGGCCCGCGTCGGCCTTATATGCGGCCCGCGAGCATTTTATAAATGACTTTAATTCCATGCCTATGACATGCTTATTATGCTTAGCGGACCTGAAAATTGCAAGTGTGTTCCAGGTTTTAATCGCAACAAGGAGAGGTTTGGGAGTGCAAACTTGTCTTGAAATATTTCGATTATTAATAAAGCGTTGGGTTCTGCAATTTGAAGAAATAATAAAATGTAATTCTAGACCTGGCCAGATGGCGGCCGGCGGGCCACATGAGGCACGCGAAGGAATAACATGCGACTCGCGAAGCATTTTATAAAAGACTTTAATTCCATGCCTATGACATGCTTATTATGCTTAGCGGACCTGAAAATTGCAAGTGTGTTCCAGGCTTTATACGCAACAAGGAGACGTTTGCGAGTGCAAACTTGCTTTGAAATATTTCGATTATAAATAAAGCTTTGGGTTCTGCAATTTGAAGCAATAATAAAATGTATTTCTATACCAGGCCTGGGTAGACTGCGGCCCGCGTGCCACATTCAGCCCGCGTTGCTCTTACATGCGGCTCGCGAAGCATTTTATAAATGACTTCAATTCCATGCCTATGACATGCTTATTATGTTTAGCAGACCTGATTATCTAACAGCCACTATTTTATACACACTGCTCATTTACGGGCGTTCTCTGAAAATATTTCGTTGTACAAGAAGTACATATTGTCCACTATGAGAAAACGTAACAATATTGTTCTGTCTAGGGCCTAGCCGAACCATTAAAAAAAATTTAATGCGGCCCGCAGTCAAATTTTCATACATAATGTGGCCCGATAGTCAAAAGATTTGCCCACCCCTGTTCTAGACTAATACAGGGCAGAAAGACCTCGTGGTCGATAGCCCTTTGTGTATAGAATAAATATATTTTCACTCCGCTGAGCAATTGTTTACATAATGTGACCCGTGAGCCAAAAGATTTGCCCATCCCTGTTCTAGACTAATTTAGAGCAGAAAGAACTCGTGGTCGATAGCCCTTTCTGTATAGAATAAATATATTTTCTCTCCGCTGAGCAATTGTCTACATAATGTGGCCCGAGAACCAAAAGATTTTCCCACCCCTGTTGTAGACTAATACAGAACAGAAAGACATCGTGGTCAATAGCCCTTTATGTATCAAGTGTAGAATAAATATATTTTCTCTCTGCGGTGCAATTTTCTAGTGAATTACGTGTTTTTTAGAAATTGCTTCTAGTTTCGAGATGTTTGCATTAAATTAACATGTTCAAGTGCAAAATGATTTATGCTAATTCTACGTCGGAGAAAGATTGGAAATGCTTTCACCTTGGTCGTGAATTCCTAATATGGTCAAACTAAAGACGATTGTTACAACATTTGTCTTGAAATCGAAATCGGACGTTGTATTTCGTCGATTCTATTGGAGAAATATGGTTTGGTAATTTCACGTCTGATTGGGTAATAAATAAGCTCTTTTATTTTTTCGTTAGAAAACCTTGCTTTGTGTTTCGTCTTTTTCCGAACGGATTTTTAGCTTTTGTTTAGAAAATTTGCTTTCACTTGTAATGGCTCATTAAGTAAATGATTTTGGTTTTATACGTTTGTTTGGTTCTCATTGAAATATCGACAGATTTCTAATAATCATTTCTTCTTGAAACGGAAGAAGGAAGAGTTTTTTTCTTTCTTTTCCACCTGACAAAAGTTACATTTGTCTTGTCCGTCTAGTCTTGTCAGTCTAGTCTTGTCTGTCTAGTCTTGACTATCTAGTCTTGTATCTTTAGTCTTGTCTGTCTAGTCTGGTCTGTCTAGTCTTGTCTGTTTAGTCTTGTCTGTCTAGTCTTGTCTGTTTAGTCTTGTCTGTCTAGTCTAATCTGTTTAGTCTTGTCTGTCTAGTCTTGTCTGTCTAGTCTTGTATGTCTAGTCTTGTCTGTCTAGTCTTGTCTGTCTAGTCTTGTCTGTCTAGTCTTGTCTGTCTAGTCTTGTCTGTCTAGTCTTGTCTGTCTAGTCTTGTCTGTCTAGTCTTGTCTGTCTAGTCTTGTCTGTCTAGTCTTGTCTGTCTAGCCTTGTCTGTCTAGCCTTGTCTGTCTAGCCTTGTCTGTCTAGTCTTGTCTGTCTAGTCTTGTCTGTCTAGTCTTGTCTGTCTAGTCTTGTCTGTCTAGTCTTGTCTGTCTAGTCTTGTCTGTCTAGTCTTGTCTGTCTAGTCTTGTCTGTCTAGTCTTGTCTGTCTAGTCTTGTCTGTCTAGTCTTGTCTGTCTAGTCTTGTCTGTCTAGTCTTGTCTGTCTAGTCTTGTCTGTCTAGTCTTGTCTGTCTAGTCTTGTCTGTCTAGTCTTGTCTGTCTAGTCTTGTCTGTCTAGTCTTGTCTGTCTAGTCTTGTCTGTCTAGTCTTGTCTGTCTAGTCTTGTCTGTCTAGTCTTGTCTGTCTAGTCTTGTCTGTCTAGTCTTGTCTGTCTAGTCTTGTCTGTCTAGTCTTGTCTGTCTAGTCTTGTCTGTCTAGTCTTGTCTGTCTAGTCTTGTCTGTCTAGTCTTGTCTGTCTAGTCTTGTCTGTCTAGTCTTGTCTGTCTAGTCTTGTCTGTCTAGTCTTGTCTGTCTAGTCTTGTCTGTATAGTCTTGTCTGTCTAGTCTTGTCTGTCTAGTCTTGTCTGTCTAGTCTTGTCTGTCTAGTCTTGTCTGTCTAGTCTTGTCTGTCTAGTCTTGTCTGTCTAGTCTTGTCTGTCTAGTCTTGTCTGTCTAGTCTTGTCTGTCTAGTCTTGTCTGTCTAGTCTTGTCTGTCTAGTCTTGTCTGTCTAGTCTTGTCTGTCTAGTCTTGTCTGTCTAGTCTTGTCTGTCTAGTCTTGTCTTTTTTTTTTTTTTTTTTTTTTTTTTTTTTCAGAGAGGAGGGGGAATGCATTGTTGCACACCGGATATTCAAACCCGTGTAGTGTGGGGCTCTCTGATCGAGTTCTTCGTGACCAGCATACCCACTAAACCCCCTCCTCTGTCTCTACACTACACTCCACCCGGAACTGCGTGAGCATTACTTCAGGTGGGTGGTGGTGTTTGTACCAATTGTTTCCTTACTGTTATTTTTATTATCCCTTACTCGTTTCGATATCGTCTTTCGTCTTCTGTCGTATTAGTTATGCAGTCGTGTGATAAACCATTTTTCGGTCTTTTCGTCACATGTCTAGTCTCACATGTCTAGTCTTGTCTGTCTAGTCTTGTCTGTCTAGTCTTGTCTGTCTAGCCTTGTCTGTCTAGTCTTGTCTGTCTAGTCTTGTCTGTCTAGTCTTGTCTGTCTAGTCTTGTCTGTCTAGTCTTGTCTGTCTAGTCTTGTCTGTCTAGTCTTGTCTGTCTAGTCTTGTCTGTCTAGTCTTGTCTGTCTAGTCTTGTCTGTCTAGTCTTGTCTGTCTAGTCTTGTCTGTCTAGTCTTGTCTGTCTAGTCTTGTCTGTCTAGTCTTGTCTGTCTAGTCTTGTCTGTCTAGTCTTGTCTGTCTAGTCTTGTCTGTCTAGTCTTGTCTGTCTAGTCTTGTCTGTCTAGTCTTGTCTGTCTAGTCTTGTCTGTCTAGTCTTGTCTGTCTAGTCTTGTCTGTCTAGTCTTGTCTGTCTAGTCTTGTCTGTCTAGTCTTGTCTGTCTAGTCTTGTCTGTCTAGTCTTGTCTGTCTAGTCTTGTCTGTCTAGTCTTGTCTGTCTAGTCTTGTCTGTCTAGTCTTGTCTGTCTAGTCTTGTCTGTCTAGTCTTGTCTGTCTAGTCTTGTCTGTCTAGTCTTGTCTGTCTAGTCTTGTCTGTCTAGTCTTGTCTGTCTAGTCTTGTCTGTCTAGTCTTGTCTGTCTAGTCTTGTCTGTCTAGTCTTGTCTGTCTAGTCTTGTCTGTCTAGTCTTGTCTGTCTAGTCTTGTCTGTCTAGTCTTGTCTGTCTAGTCTTGTCTGTCTAGTCTTGTCTGTCTAGTCTTGTCTGTCTAGTCTTGTCTGTCTAGTCTTGTCTGTCTAGTCTTGTCTGTCTAGTCTTGTCTGTCTAGTCTTGTCTGTCTAGTCTTGTCTGTCTAGTCTTGTCTGTCTAGTCTTGTCTGTCTAGTCTTGTCTGTCTAGTCTTGTCTGTCTAGTCTTGTCTGTCTAGTCTTGTCTGTCTAGTCTTGTCTGTCTAGTCTTGTCTGTCTAGTCTTGTCTGTCTAGTCTTGTCTGTCTAGTCTTGTCTGTCTAGTCTTGTCTGTCTAGTCTTGTCTGTCTAGTCTTGTCTGTCTAGTCTTGTCTGTCTAGTCTTGTCTGTCTAGTCTTGTCTGTCTAGTCTTGTCTGTCTAGTCTTGTCTGTCTAGTCTTGTCTGTCTAGTCTTGTCTGTCTAGTCTTGTCTGTCTAGTCTTGTCTGTCTAGTCTTGTCTGTCTAGTCTTGTCTGTCTAGTCTTGTCTGTCTAGTCTTGTCTGTCTAGTCTTGTCTGTCTAGTCTTGTCTGTCTAGTCTTGTCTGTCTAGTCTTGTCTGTCTAGTCTTGTCTGTCTAGTCTTGTCTGTCTAGTCTTGTCTGTCTAGTCTTGTCTGTCTAGTCTTGTCTGTCTAGTCTTGTCTGTCTAGTCTTGTCTGTCTAGTCTTGTCTGTCTAGTCTTGTCTGTCTAGTCTTGTCTGTCTAGTCTTGTCTGTCTAGTCTTGTCTGTCTAGTCTTGTCTGTCTAGTCTTGTCTGTCTAGTCTTGTCTGTCTAGTCTTGTCTGTCTAGTCTTGTCTGTCTAGTCTTGTCTGTCTAGTCTTGTCTGTCTAGTCTTGTCTGTCTAGTCTTGTCTGTCTAGTCTTGTCTGTCTAGTCTTGTCTGTCTAGTCTTGTCTGTCTAGTCTTGTCTGTCTAGTCTTGTCTGTCTAGTCTTGTCTGTCTAGTCTTGTCTGTCTAGTCTTGTCTGTCTAGTCTTGTCTGTCTAGTCTTGTCTGTCTAGTCTTGTCTGTCTAGTCTTGTCTGTCTAGTCTTGTCTGTCTAGTCTTGTCTGTCTAGTCTTGTCTGTCTAGTCTTGTCTGTCTAGTCTTGTCTGTCTAGTCTTGTCTGTCTAGTCTTGTCTGTCTAGTCTTGTCTGTCTAGTCTTGTCTGTCTAGTCTTGTCTGTCTAGTCTTGTCTGTCTAGTCTTGTCTGTCTAGTCTTGTCTGTCTAGTCTTGTCTGTCTAGTCTTGTCTGTCTAGTCTTGTCTGTCTAGTCTTGTCTGTCTAGTCTTGTCTGTCTAGTCTTGTCTGTCTAGTCTTGTCTGTCTAGTCTTGTCTGTCTAGTCTTGTCTGTCTAGTCTTGTCTGTCTAGTCTTGTCTGTCTAGTCTTGTCTGTCTAGTCTTGTCTGTCTAGTCTTGTCTGTCTAGTCTTGTCTGTCTAGTCTTGTCTGTCTAGTCTTGTCTGTCTAGTCTTGTCTGTCTAGTCTTGTCTGTCTAGTCTTGTCTGTCTAGTCTTGTCTGTCTAGTCTTGTCTGTCTAGTCTTGTCTGTCTAGTCTTGTCTGTCTAGTCTTGTCTGTCTAGTCTTGTCTGTCTAGTCTTGTCTGTCTAGTCTTGTCTGTCTAGTCTTGTCTGTCTAGTCTTGTCTGTCTAGTCTTGTCTGTCTAGTCTTGTCTGTCTAGTCTTGTCTGTCTAGTCTTGTCTGTCTAGTCTTGTCTGTCTAGTCTTGTCTGTCTAGTCTTGTCTGTCTAGTCTTGTCTGTCTAGTCTTGTCTGTCTAGTCTTGTCTGTCTAGTCTTGTCTGTCTAGTCTTGTCTGTCTAGTCTTGTCTGTCTAGTCTTGTCTGTCTAGTCTTGTCTGTCTAGTCTTGTCTGTCTAGTCTTGTCTGTCTAGTCTTGTCTGTCTAGTCTTGTCTGTCTAGTCTTGTCTGTCTAGTCTTGTCTGTCTAGTCTTGTCTGTCTAGTCTTGTCTGTCTAGTCTTGTCTGTCTAGTCTTGTCTGTCTAGTCTTGTCTGTCTAGTCTTGTCTGTCTAGTCTTGTCTGTCTAGTCTTGTCTGTCTAGTCTTGTCTGTCTAGTCTTGTCTGTCTAGTCTTGTCTGTCTAGTCTTGTCTGTCTATTCTTGTCTGTCTAGTCTTGTCTGTCTAGTCTTGTCTGTCTAGTCTTGTCTGTCTAGTCTTGTCTGTCTAGTCTTGTCTGTCTAGTCTTGTCTGTCTAGTCTTGTCTGTCTAGTCTTGTCTGTCTAGTCTTGTCTGTCTACTCTTGTATGTCTACTCTTGTCTGTCTAGTCTTGTCTGTCTAGTCTTGTCTGTCTAGTCTTGTCTGTTTAGTCTTGTCTGTCTAGTCTTGTCTGTCTAGTCTTGTCTGTCTAATCTTGTCTGTCTAGTCTTGTCTGTCTAGTCT
>CALYMW010000152.1:0-103745 GCA_944588485.1 Phosphuga atrata | reverse complement strand
TAGTCTTGTCTTGTCTGTCCAGTCTTGTCTGTCTAGTCTTGTCTGTCTAGTCTTGTCTGTCTAGTCTTGTCTGTCTAGTCTTGTCTGTCTAGTCTTGTCTGTCTAGTCTTGTCTGTCTAGTCTTGTCTGTCTAGTCTTGTCTGTCTAGTCTTGTCTGTCTAGTCTTGTCTGTCTAGTCTTGTCTGTCTAGTCTTGTCTGTCTAGTCTTGTCTGTCTAGTCTTGTCTCTCTAGTCTTGTCTGTCTAGTCTTGTCTGTCTAGTCTTGTCTGTCTAGTCTTGTCTGTCTAGTCTTGTATGTCTAGTCTTGTCTGTCTAGTCTTGTCTGTCTAGTCTTGTCTGTCTAGTCTTGTATGTCTAGTCTTGTCTGTCTAGTCTTGTCTGTCTAGTCTGTCTGTCTAGTCTTGTCTGTCTAGTCTTGTCTGTCTAGTCTTGTCTGTCTAGTCTTGTCTGTCTAGTCTTGTCTGTCTAGTCTTGTATGTCTAGTCTTGTCTGTCTAGTCTTGTCTGTCTAGTCTTGTCTGTCTAGTCTTGTATGTCTAGTCTTGTCTGTCTAGTCTTGTCTGTCTAGTCTTGTCTGTCTAGTCTTGTCTGTCTAGTCTTGTCTGTCTAGTCTTGTCTGTCTAGTCTTGTCTGTCTAGTCTTGTCTGTCTAGTCTTGTCTGTCTAGTCTTGTCTGTCTAGTCTTGTCTGTCTAGTCTTGTCTGTCTAGTCTTGTCTGTCAAGTCTTGTCTGTCTAGTCTTGTCTGTCTAGTCTTGTCTGTCTAGTCTTGTCTGTCTAGTCTTGTCTGTCTAGTCTTGTCTGTCTAGTCTTGTCTGTCTAGTCTTGTCTGTCTAGTCTTGTCTGTCTAGTCTTGTCTGTCTAGTCTTGTCTGTCTAGTCTTGTCTGTCTAGTCTTGTCTGTCTAGTCTTGTATGTCTAGTCTTGTCTGTCTAGTCTTGTCTGTCTAGTCTTGTCTGTCTAGTCTTGTATGTCTAGTCTTGTCTGTCTAGTCTTGTCTGTCTAGTCTTGTCTGTCTAGTCTTGTCTGTCTAGTCTTGTCTGTCTGTCTAGTCTTGTCTGTCTAGTCTTGTCTGTCTAGTCTTGTCTGTCTAGTCTTGTCTGTCTAGTCTTGTCTGCTCTAGTCTTGTCTGTCTAGTCTTGTCTGTCTAGTCTTGTCTGTCTAGTCTTGTCTGTCTAGTCTTGTCTGTCTAGTCTTGTCTGTCTAGTCTTGTCTGTCTAGTCTTGTCTGTCTAGTCTTGTATGTCTAGTCTTGTCTGTCTAGTCTTGTCTGTCTAGTCTTGTCTGTCTAGTCTTGTCTGTCTAGTCTTGTATGTCTAGTCTTGTCTGTCTAGTCTTGTCTGTCTAGTCTTGTCTGTCTAGTCTTGTCTGTCTAGTCTTGTCTGTCTAGTCTGTCTAGTCTTGTCTGTCTAGTCTTGTCTGTCTAGTCTTGTCTGTCTAGTCTTGTCTGTCTAGTCTTGTCTGTCTAGTCTTGTCTGTCTAGTCTTGTCTGTCTAGTCTTGTCTGTCTAGTCTTGTCTGTCTAGTCTTGTCTGTCTAGTCTTGTATGTCTAGTCTTGTCTGTCTAGTCTTGTCTGTCTAGTCTTGTCTGTCTAGTCTTGTATGTCTAGTCTTGTCTGTCTAGTCTTGTCTGTCTAGTCTTGTCTGTCTAGTCTTGTCTGTCTAGTCTTGTCTGTCTAGTCTTGTCTGTCTAGTCTTGTCTGTCTAGTCTTGTCTGTCTAGTCTTGTCTGTCTAGTCTTGTCTGTCTAGTCTTGTCTGTCTAGTCTTGTCTGTCTAGTCTTGTCTGTCTAGTCTTGTCTGTCTAGTCTTGTCTGTCTAGTCTTGTCTGTCTAGTCTTGTCTGTCTAGTCTTGTCTGTCTAGTCTTGTCTGTCTAGTCTTGTCTGTCTAGTCTTGTCTGTCTAGTCTTGTCTGTCTAGTCTTGTCTGTCTAGTCTTGTCTGTCTAGTCTTGTCTGTCTAGTCTTGTCTGTCTAGTCTTGTCTGTCTAGTCTTGTCTGTCTAGTCTTGTCTGTCTAGTCTTGTCTGTCTAGTCTTGTCTGTCTAGTCTTGTCTGTCTAGTCTTGTCTGTCTAGTCTTGTCTGTCTAGTCTTGTCTGTCTAGTCTTGTCTGTCTAGTCTTGTCTGTCTAGTCTTGTCTGTCTAGTCTTGTCTGTCTAGTCTTGTCTGTCTAGTCTTGTCTGTCTAGTCTTGTCTGTCTAGTCTTGTCTGTCTAGTCTTGTCTGTCTAGTCTTGTCTGTCTAGTCTTGTCTGTCTAGTCTTGTCTGTCTAGTCTTGTCTGTCTAGTCTTGTCTGTCTAGTCTTGTCTGTCTAGTCTTGTCTGTCTAGTCTTGTCTGTCTAGTCTTGTCTGTCTAGTCTTGTCTGTCTAGTCTTGTCTGTCTAGTCTTGTCTGTCTAGTCTTGTCTGTCTAGTCTTGTCTGTCTAGTCTTGTCTGTCTAGTCTTGTCTGTCTAGTCTTGTCTGTCTAGTCTTGTCTGTCTAGTCTTGTCTGTCTAGTCTTGTCTGTCTAGTCTTGTCTGTCTAGTCTTGTCTGTCTAGTCTTGTCTGTCTAGTCTTGTCTGTCTAGTCTTGTCTGTCTAGTCTTGTCTGTCTAGTCTTGTCTGTCTAGTCTTGTCTGTCTAGTCTTGTCTGTCTAGTCTTGTCTGTCTAGTCTTGTCTGTCTAGTCTTGTCTGTCTAGTCTTGTCTGTCTAGTCTTGTCTGTCTAGTCTTGTCTGTCTAGTCTTGTCTGTCTAGTCTTGTCTGTCTAGTCTTGTCTGTCTAGTCTTGTCTGTCTAGTCTTGTCTGTCTAGTCTTGTCTGTCTAGTCTTGTCTGTCTAGTCTTGTCTGTCTAGTCTTGTCTGTCTAGTCTTGTCTGTCTAGTCTTGTCTGTCTAGTCTTGTCTGTCTAGTCTTGTCTGTCTAGTCTTGTCTGTCTAGTCTTGTCTGTCTAGTCTTGTCTGTCTAGTCTTGTCTGTCTAGTCTTGTCTGTCTAGTCTTGTCTGTCTAGTCTTGTCTGTCTAGTCTTGTCTGTCTAGTCTTGTCTGTCTAGTCTTGTCTGTCTAGTCTTGTCTGTCTAGTCTTGTCTAGTCTTGTCTGTCTTGTCTGTCTAGTCTTGTCTGTCTAGTCTTGTCTGTCTAGTCTTGTCTGTCTAGTCTTGTCTGTCTAGTCTTGTCTGTCTAGTCTTGTCTGTCTAGTCTTGTCTGTCTAGTCTTGTCTGTCTAGTCTTGTCTGTCTAGTCTTGTCTGTCTAGTCTTGTCTGTCTAGTCTTGTCTGTCTAGTCTTGTCTGTCTAGTCTTGTCTGTCTAGTCTTGTCTGTCTAGTCTTGTCTGTCTAGTCTTGTCTGTCTAGTCTTGTCTGTCTAGTCTTGTCTGTCTAGTCTTGTCTGTCTAGTCTTGTCTGTCTAGTCTTGTCTGTCTAGTCTTGTCTGTCTAGTCTTGTCTGTCTAGTCTTGTCTGTCTAGTCTTGTCTGTCTAGTCTTGTCTGTCTAGTCTTGTCTGTCTAGTCTTGTCTGTCTAGTCTTGTCTGTCTAGTCTTGTCTGTCTAGTCTTGTCTGTCTAGTCTTGTCTGTCTAGTCTTGTCTGTCTAGTCTTGTCTGTCTAGTCTTGTCTGTCTAGTCTTGTCTGTCTAGTCTTGTCTGTCTAGTCTTGTCTGTCTAGTCTTGTCTGTCTAGTCTTGTCTGTCTAGTCTTGTCTGTCTAGTCTTGTCTGTCTAGTCTTGTCTGTCTAGTCTTGTCTGTCTAGTCTTGTCTGTCTAGTCTTGTCTGTCTAGTCTTGTCTGTCTAGTCTTGTCTGTCTAGTCTTGTCTGTCTAGTCTTGTCTGTCTAGTCTTGTCTGTCTAGTCTTGTCTGTCTAGTCTTGTCTGTCTAGTCTTGTCTGTCTAGTCTTGTCTGTCTAGTCTTGTCTGTCTAGTCTTGTCTGTCTAGTCTTGTCTGTCTAGTCTTGTCTGTCTAGTCTTGTCTGTCTAGTCTTGTCTGTCTAGTCTTGTCTGTCTAGTCTTGTCTGTCTAGTCTTGTCTGTCTAGTCTTGTCTGTCTAGTCTTGTCTGTCTAGTCTTGTCTGTCTAGTCTTGTCTGTCTAGTCTTGTCTGTCTAGTCTTGTCTGTCTAGTCTTGTCTGTCTAGTCTTGTCTGTCTAGTCTTGTCTGTCTAGTCTTGTCTGTCTAGTCTTGTCTGTCTAGTCTTGTCTGTCTAGTCTTGTCTGTCTAGTCTTGTCTGTCTAGTCTTGTCTGTCTAGTCTTGTCTGTCTAGTCTTGTCTGTCTAGTCTTGTCTGTCTAGTCTTGTCTGTCTAGTCTTGTCTGTCTAGTCTTGTCTGTCTAGTCTTGTCTGTCTAGTCTTGTCTGTCTAGTCTTGTCTGTCTAGTCTTGTCTGTCTAGTCTTGTCTGTCTAGTCTTGTCTGTCTAGTCTTGTCTGTCTAGTCTTGTCTGTCTAGTCTTGTCTGTCTAGTCTTGTCTGTCTAGTCTTGTCTGTCTAGTCTTGTCTGTCTAGTCTTGTCTGTCTAGTCTTGTCTGTCTAGTCTTGTCTGTCTAGTCTTGTCTGTCTAGTCTTGTCTGTCTAGTCTTGTCTGTCTAGTCTTGTCTGTCTAGTCTTGTCTGTCTAGTCTTGTCTGTCTAGTCTTGTCTGTCTAGTCTTGTCTGTCTAGTCTTGTCTGTCTAGTCTTGTCTGTCTAGTCTTGTCTGTCTAGTCTTGTCTGTCTAGTCTTGTCTGTCTAGTCTTGTCTGTCTAGTCTTGTCTGTCTAGTCTTGTCTGTCTAGTCTTGTCTGTCTAGTCTTGTCTGTCTAGTCTTGTCTGTCTAGTCTTGTCTGTCTAGTCTTGTCTGTCTAGTCTTGTCTGTCTAGTCTTGTCTGTCTAGTCTTGTCTGTCTAGTCTTGTCTGTCTAGTCTTGTCTGTCTAGTCTTGTCTGTCTAGTCTTGTCTGTCTAGTCTTGTCTGTCTAGTCTTGTCTGTCTAGTCTTGTCTGTCTAGTCTTGTCTGTCTAGTCTTGTCTGTCTAGTCTTGTCTGTCTAGTCTTGTCTGTCTAGTCTTGTCTGTCTAGTCTTGTCTGTCTAGTCTTGTCTGTCTAGTCTTGTCTGTCTAGTCTTGTCTGTCTAGTCTTGTCTGTCTAGTCTTGTCTGTCTAGTCTTGTCTGTCTAGTCTTGTCTGTCTAGTCTTGTCTGTCTAGTCTGTCATTCTTGTCTGTCTAGTCTTGTCTGTCTAGTCTTGTCTGTCTAGTCTTGTCTGTCTAGTTCTAGTCTTGTCTGTCTAGTCTTGTCTGTCTAGTCTTGTCTGTCTAGTCTTGTCTGTCTAGTCTTGTCTGTCTAGTCTTGTCTGTCTAGTCTTGTCTGTCTAGTCTTGTCTGTCTAGTCTTGTCTGTCTAGTCTTGTCTGTCTAGTCTTGTCTGTCTAGTCTTGTCTGTCTAGTCTTGTCTGTCTAGTCTTGTCTGTCTAGTCTTGTCTGTCTAGTCTTGTCTGTCTAGTCTTGTCTGTCTAGTCTTGTCTGTCTAGTCTTGTCTGTCTAGTCTTGTCTGTCTAGTCTTGTCTGTCTAGTCTTGTCTGTCTAGTCTTGTCTGTCTAGTCTTGTCTGTCTAGTCTTGTCTGTCTAGTCTTGTCTGTCTAGTCTTGTCTGTCTAGTCTTGTCTGTCTAGTCTTGTCTGTCTAGTCTTGTCTGTCTAGTCTTGTCTGTCTAGTCTTGTCTGTCTAGTCTTGTCTGTCTAGTCTTGTCTGTCTAGTCTTGTCTGTCTAGTCTTGTCTGTCTAGTCTTGTCTGTCTAGTCTTGTCTGTCTAGTCTTGTCTGTCTAGTCTTGTCTGTCTAGTCTTGTCTGTCTAGTCTTGTCTGTCTAGTCTTGTCTGTCTAGTCTTGTCTGTCTAGTCTTGTCTGTCTAGTCTTGTCTGTCTAGTCTTGTCTGTCTAGTCTTGTCTGTCTAGTCTTGTCTGTCTAGTCTTGTCTGTCTAGTCTTGTCTGTCTAGTCTTGTCTGTCTAGTCTTGTCTGTCTAGTCTTGTCTGTCTAGTCTTGTCTGTCTAGTCTTGTCTGTCTAGTCTTGTCTGTCTAGTCTTGTCTGTCTAGTCTTGTCTGTCTAGTCTTGTCTGTCTAGTCTTGTCTGTCTAGTCTTGTCTGTCTAGTCTTGTCTGTCTAGTCTTGTCTGTCTAGTCTTGTCTGTCTAGTCTTGTCTGTCTAGTCTTGTCTGTCTAGTCTTGTCTGTCTAGTCTTGTCTGTCTAGTCTTGTCTGTCTAGTCTTGTCTGTCTAGTCTTGTCTGTCTAGTCTTGTCTGTCTAGTCTTGTCTGTCTAGTCTTGTCTGTCTAGTCTTGTCTGTCTAGTCTTGTCTGTCTAGTCTTGTCTGTCTAGTCTTGTCTGTCTAGTCTTGTCTGTCTAGTCTTGTCTGTCTAGTCTTGTCTGTCTAGTCTTGTCTGTCTAGTCTTGTCTGTCTAGTCTTGTCTGTCTAGTCTTGTCTGTCTAGTCTTGTCTGTCTAGTCTTGTCTGTCTAGTCTTGTCTGTCTAGTCTTGTCTGTCTAGTCTTGTCTGTCTAGTCTTGTCTGTCTAGTCTTGTCTGTCTAGTCTTGTCTGTCTAGTCTTGTCTGTCTAGTCTTGTCTGTCTAGTCTTGTCTGTCTAGTCTTGTCTGTCTAGTCTTGTCTGTCTAGTCTTGTCTGTCTAGTCTTGTCTGTCTAGTCTTGTCTGTCTAGTCTTGTCTGTCTAGTCTTGTCTGTCTAGTCTTGTCTGTCTAGTCTTGTCTGTCTAGTCTTGTCTGTCTAGTCTTGTCTGTCTAGTCTTGTCTGTCTAGTCTTGTCTGTCTAGTCTTGTCTGTCTAGTCTTGTCTGTCTAGTCTTGTCTGTCTAGTCTTGTCTGTCTAGTCTTGTCTGTCTAGTCTTGTCTGTCTAGTCTTGTCTGTCTAGTCTTGTCTGTCTAGTCTTGTCTGTCTAGTCTTGTCTGTCTAGTCTTGTCTGTCTAGTCTTGTCTGTCTAGTCTTGTCTGTCTAGTCTTGTCTGTCTAGTCTTGTCTGTCTAGTCTTGTCTGTCTAGTCTTGTCTGTCTAGTCTTGTCTGTCTAGTCTTGTCTGTCTAGTCTTGTCTGTCTAGTCTTGTCTGTCTAGTCTTGTCTGTCTAGTCTTGTCTGTCTAGTCTTGTCTGTCTAGTCTTGTCTGTCTAGTCTTGTCTGTCTAGTCTTGTCTGTCTAGTCTTGTCTGTCTAGTCTTGTCTGTCTAGTCTTGTCTGTCTAGTCTTGTCTGTCTAGTCTTGTCTGTCTAGTCTTGTCTGTCTAGTCTTGTCTGTCTAGTCTTGTCTGTCTAGTCTTGTCTGTCTAGTCTTGTCTGTCTAGTCTTGTCTGTCTAGTCTTGTCTGTCTAGTCTTGTCTGTCTAGTCTTGTCTGTCTAGTCTTGTCTGTCTAGTCTTGTCTGTCTAGTCTTGTCTGTCTAGTCTTGTCTGTCTAGTCTTGTCTGTCTAGTCTTGTCTGTCTAGTCTTGTCTGTCTAGTCTTGTCTGTCTAGTCTTGTCTGTCTAGTCTTGTCTGTCTAGTCTTGTCTGTCTAGTCTTGTCTGTCTAGTCTTGTCTGTCTAGTCTTGTCTGTCTAGTCTTGTCTGTCTAGTCTTGTCTGTCTAGTCTTGTCTGTCTAGTCTTGTCTGTCTAGTCTTGTCTGTCTAGTCTTGTCTGTCTAGTCTTGTCTGTCTAGTCTTGTCTGTCTAGTCTTGTCTGTCTAGTCTTGTCTGTCTAGTCTTGTCTGTCTAGTCTTGTCTGTCTAGTCTTGTCTGTCTAGTCTTGTCTGTCTAGTCTTGTCTGTCTAGTCTTGTCTGTCTAGTCTTGTCTGTCTAGTCTTGTCTGTCTAGTCTTGTCTGTCTAGTCTTGTCTGTCTAGTCTTGTCTGTCTAGTCTTGTCTGTCTAGTCTTGTCTGTCTAGTCTTGTCTGTCTAGTCTTGTCTGTCTAGTCTTGTCTGTCTAGTCTTGTCTGTCTAGTCTTGTCTGTCTAGTCTTGTCTGTCTAGTCTTGTCTGTCTAGTCTTGTCTGTCTAGTCTTGTCTGTCTAGTCTTGTCTGTCTAGTCTTGTCTGTCTAGTCTTGTCTGTCTAGTCTTGTCTGTCTAGTCTTGTCTGTCTAGTCTTGTCTGTCTAGTCTTGTCTGTCTAGTCTTGTCTGTCTAGTCTTGTCTGTCTAGTCTTGTCTGTCTAGTCTTGTCTGTCTAGTCTTGTCTGTCTAGTCTTGTCTGTCTAGTCTTGTCTGTCTAGTCTTGTCTGTCTTGTCTGTCTTCTTGTCTGTCTAGTCTTGTCTGTCTAGTCTTGTCTGTCTAGTCTTGTCTGTCTAGTCTTGTCTGTCTAGTCTTGTCTGTCTAGTCTTGTCTGTCTAGTCTTGTCTGTCTAGTCTTGTCTGTCTAGTCTTGTCTGTCTAGTCTTGTCTGTCTAGTCTTGTCTGTCTAGTCTTGTCTGTCTAGTCTTGTCTGTCTAGTCTTGTCTGTCTAGTCTTGTCTGTCTAGTCTTGTCTGTCTAGTCTTGTCTGTCTAGTCTTGTCTGTCTAGTCTTGTCTGTCTAGTCTTGTCTGTCTAGTCTTGTCTGTCTAGTCTTGTCTGTCTAGTCTTGTCTGTCTAGTCTTGTCTGTCTAGTCTTGTCTGTCTAGTCTTGTCTGTCTAGTCTTGTCTGTCTAGTCTTGTCTGTCTAGTCTTGTCTGTCTAGTCTTGTCTGTCTAGTCTTGTCTGTCTAGTCTTGTCTGTCTAGTCTTGTCTGTCTAGTCTTGTCTGTCTAGTCTTGTCTGTCTAGTCTTGTCTGTCTAGTCTTGTCTGTCTAGTCTTGTCTGTCTAGTCTTGTCTGTCTAGTCTTGTCTGTCTAGTCTTGTCTGTCTAGTCTTGTCTGTCTAGTCTTGTCTGTCTAGTCTTGTCTGTCTAGTCTTGTCTGTCTAGTCTTGTCTGTCTAGTCTTGTCTGTCTAGTCTTGTCTGTCTAGTCTTGTCTGTCTAGTCTTGTCTGTCTAGTCTTGTCTGTCTAGTCTTGTCTGTCTAGTCTTGTCTGTCTAGTCTTGTCTGTCTAGTCTTGTCTGTCTAGTCTTGTCTGTCTAGTCTTGTCTGTCTAGTCTTGTCTGTCTAGTCTTGTCTGTCTAGTCTTGTCTGTCTAGTCTTGTCTGTCTAGTCTTGTCTGTCTAGTCTTGTCTGTCTAGTCTTGTCTGTCTAGTCTTGTCTGTCTAGTCTTGTCTGTCTAGTCTTGTCTGTCTAGTCTTGTCTGTCTAGTCTTGTCTGTCTAGTCTTGTCTGTCTAGTCTTGTCTGTCTAGTCTTGTCTGTCTAGTCTTGTCTGTCTAGTCTTGTCTGTCTAGTCTTGTCTGTCTAGTCTTGTCTGTCTAGTCTTGTCTGTCTAGTCTTGTCTGTCTAGTCTTGTCTGTCTAGTCTTGTCTGTCTAGTCTTGTCTGTCTAGTCTTGTCTGTCTAGTCTTGTCTGTCTAGTCTTGTCTGTCTAGTCTTGTCTGTCTAGTCTTGTCTGTCTAGTCTTGTCTGTCTAGTCTTGTCTGTCTAGTCTTGTCTGTCTAGTCTTGTCTGTCTAGTCTTGTCTGTCTAGTCTTGTCTGTCTAGTCTTGTCTGTCTAGTCTTGTCTGTCTAGTCTTGTCTGTCTAGTCTTGTCTGTCTAGTCTTGTCTGTCTAGTCTTGTCTGTCTAGTCTTGTCTGTCTAGTCTTGTCTGTCTAGTCTTGTCTGTCTAGTCTTGTCTGTCTAGTCTTGTCTGTCTAGTCTTGTCTGTCTAGTCTTGTCTGTCTAGTCTTGTCTGTCTAGTCTTGTCTGTCTAGTCTTGTCTGTCTAGTCTTGTCTGTCTAGTCTTGTCTGTCTAGTCTTGTCTGTCTAGTCTTGTCTGTCTAGTCTTGTCTGTCTAGTCTTGTCTGTCTAGTCTTGTCTGTCTAGTCTTGTCTGTCTAGTCTTGTCTGTCTAGTCTTGTCTGTCTAGTCTTGTCTGTCTAGTCTTGTCTGTCTAGTCTTGTCTGTCTAGTCTTGTCTGTCTAGTCTTGTCTGTCTAGTCTTGTCTGTCTAGTCTTGTCTGTCTAGTCTTGTCTGTCTAGTCTTGTCTGTCTAGTCTTGTCTGTCTAGTCTTGTCTGTCTAGTCTTGTCTGTCTAGTCTTGTCTGTCTAGTCTTGTCTGTCTAGTCTTGTCTGTCTAGTCTTGTCTGTCTAGTCTTGTCTGTCTAGTCTTGTCTGTCTAGTCTTGTCTGTCTAGTCTTGTCTGTCTAGTCTTGTCTGTCTAGTCTTGTCTGTCTAGTCTTGTCTGTCTAGTCTTGTCTGTCTAGTCTTGTCTGTCTAGTCTTGTCTGTCTAGTCTTGTCTGTCTAGTCTTGTCTGTCTAGTCTTG
The DNA here is from genome assembly GCA_944588485.1 of Phosphuga atrata. NCBI lineage: Eukaryota > Metazoa > Arthropoda > Insecta > Coleoptera > Silphidae > Phosphuga > Phosphuga atrata. The sequence goes on along the minus strand of CALYMW010000152.1, from coordinate 93,515 downwards.
TCTGTCTAGTCTTGTCTGTCTAGTCTTGTCTGTCTAGTCTTGTCTGTCTAGTCTTGTCTGTCTAGTCTTGTCTGTCTAGTCTTGTCTGTCTAGTCTTGTCTGTCTAGTCTTGTCTGTCTAGTCTTGTCTGTCTAGTCTTGTCTGTCTAGTCTTGTCTGTCTAGTCTTGTCTGTCTAGTCTTGTCTGTCTAGTCTTGTCTGTCTAGTCTTGTCTGTCTAGTCTTGTCTGTCTAGTCTTGTCTGTCTAGTCTTGTCTGTCTAGTCTTGTCTGTCTAGTCTTGTCTGTCTAGTCTTGTCTGTCTAGTCTTGTCTGTCTAGTCTTGTCTGTCTAGTCTTGTCTGTCTAGTCTTGTCTGTCTAGTCTTGTCTGTCTAGTCTTGTCTGTCTAGTCTTGTCTGTCTAGTCTTGTCTGTCTAGTCTTGTCTGTCTAGTCTTGTCTGTCTAGTCTTGTCTGTCTAGTCTTGTCTGTCTAGTCTTGTCTGTCTAGTCTTGTCTGTCTAGTCTTGTCTGTCTAGTCTTGTCTGTCTAGTCTTGTCTGTCTAGTCTTGTCTGTCTAGTCTTGTCTGTCTAGTCTTGTCTGTCTAGTCTTGTCTGTCTAGTCTTGTCTGTCTAGTCTTGTCTGTCTAGTCTTGTCTGTCTAGTCTTGTCTGTCTAGTCTTGTCTGTCTAGTCTTGTCTGTCTAGTCTTGTCTGTCTAGTCTTGTCTGTCTAGTCTTGTCTGTCTAGTCTTGTCTGTCTAGTCTTGTCTGTCTAGTCTTGTCTGTCTAGTCTTGTCTGTCTAGTCTTGTCTGTCTAGTCTTGTCTGTCTAGTCTTGTCTGTCTAGTCTTGTCTGTCTAGTCTTGTCTGTCTAGTCTTGTCTGTCTAGTCTTGTCTGTCTAGTCTTGTCTGTCTAGTCTTGTCTGTCTAGTCTTGTCTGTCTAGTCTTGTCTGTCTAGTCTTGTCTGTCTAGTCTTGTCTGTCTAGTCTTGTCTGTCTAGTCTTGTCTGTCTAGTCTTGTCTGTCTAGTCTTGTCTGTCTAGTCTTGTCTGTCTAGTCTTGTCTGTCTAGTCTTGTCTGTCTAGTCTTGTCTGTCTAGTCTTGTCTGTCTAGTCTTGTCTGTCTAGTCTTGTCTGTCTAGTCTTGTCTGTCTAGTCTTGTCTGTCTAGTCTTGTCTGTCTAGTCTTGTCTGTCTAGTCTTGTCTGTCTAGTCTTGTCTGTCTAGTCTTGTCTGTCTAGTCTTGTCTGTCTAGTCTTGTCTGTCTAGTCTTGTCTGTCTAGTCTTGTCTGTCTAGTCTTGTCTGTCTAGTCTTGTCTGTCTAGTCTTGTCTGTCTAGTCTTGTCTGTCTAGTCTTGTCTGTCTAGTCTTGTCTGTCTAGTCTTGTCTGTCTAGTCTTGTCTGTCTAGTCTTGTCTGTCTAGTCTTGTCTGTCTAGTCTTGTCTGTCTAGTCTTGTCTGTCTAGTCTTGTCTGTCTAGTCTTGTCTGTCTAGTCTTGTCTGTCTAGTCTTGTCTGTCTAGTCTTGTCTGTCTAGTCTTGTCTGTCTAGTCTTGTCTGTCTAGTCTTGTCTGTCTAGTCTTGTCTGTCTAGTCTTGTCTGTCTAGTCTTGTCTGTCTAGTCTTGTCTGTCTAGTCTTGTCTGTCTAGTCTTGTCTGTCTAGTCTTGTCTGTCTAGTCTTGTCTGTCTAGTCTTGTCTGTCTAGTCTTGTCTGTCTAGTCTTGTCTGTCTAGTCTTGTCTGTCTAGTCTTGTCTGTCTAGTCTTGTCTGTCTAGTCTTGTCTGTCTAGTCTTGTCTGTCTAGTCTTGTCTGTCTAGTCTTGTCTGTCTAGTCTTGTCTGTCTAGTCTTGTCTGTCTAGTCTTGTCTGTCTAGTCTTGTCTGTCTAGTCTTGTCTGTCTAGTCTTGTCTGTCTAGTCTTGTCTGTCTAGTCTTGTCTGTCTAGTCTTGTCTGTCTAGTCTTGTCTGTCTAGTCTTGTCTGTCTAGTCTTGTCTGTCTAGTCTTGTCTGTCTAGTCTTGTCTGTCTAGTCTTGTCTGTCTAGTCTTGTCTGTCTAGTCTTGTCTGTCTAGTCTTGTCTGTCTAGTCTTGTCTGTCTAGTCTTGTCTGTCTAGTCTTGTCTGTCTAGTCTTGTCTGTCTAGTCTTGTCTGTCTAGTCTTGTCTGTCTAGTCTTGTCTGTCTAGTCTTGTCTGTCTAGTCTTGTCTGTCTAGTCTTGTCTGTCTAGTCTTGTCTGTCTAGTCTTGTCTGTCTAGTCTTGTCTGTCTAGTCTTGTCTGTCTAGTCTTGTCTGTCTAGTCTTGTCTGTCTAGTCTTGTCTGTCTAGTCTTGTCTGTCTAGTCTTGTCTGTCTAGTCTTGTCTGTCTAGTCTTGTCTGTCTAGTCTTGTCTGTCTAGTCTTGTCTGTCTAGTCTTGTCTGTCTAGTCTTGTCTGTCTAGTCTTGTCTGTCTAGTCTTGTCTGTCTAGTCTTGTCTGTCTAGTCTTGTCTGTCTAGTCTTGTCTGTCTAGTCTTGTCTGTCTAGTCTTGTCTGTCTAGTCTTGTCTGTCTAGTCTTGTCTGTCTAGTCTTGTCTGTCTAGTCTTGTCTGTCTAGTCTTGTCTGTCTAGTCTTGTCTGTCTAGTCTTGTCTGTCTAGTCTTGTCTGTCTAGTCTTGTCTGTCTAGTCTTGTCTGTCTAGTCTTGTCTGTCTAGTCTTGTCTGTCTAGTCTTGTCTGTCTAGTCTTGTCTGTCTAGTCTTGTCTGTCTAGTCTTGTCTGTCTAGTCTTGTCTGTCTAGTCTTGTCTGTCTAGTCTTGTCTGTCTAGTCTTGTCTGTCTAGTCTTGTCTGTCTAGTCTTGTCTGTCTAGTCTTGTCTGTCTAGTCTTGTCTGTCTAGTCTTGTCTGTCTAGTCTTGTCTGTCTAGTCTTGTCTGTCTAGTCTTGTCTGTCTAGTCTTGTCTGTCTAGTCTTGTCTGTCTAGTCTTGTCTGTCTAGTCTTGTCTGTCTAGTCTTGTCTGTCTAGTCTTGTCTGTCTAGTCTTGTCTGTCTAGTCTTGTCTGTCTAGTCTTGTCTGTCTAGTCTTGTCTGTCTAGTCTTGTCTGTCTAGTCTTGTCTGTCTAGTCTTGTCTGTCTAGTCTTGTCTGTCTAGTCTTGTCTGTCTAGTCTTGTCTGTCTAGTCTTGTCTGTCTAGTCTTGTCTGTCTAGTCTTGTCTGTCTAGTCTTGTCTGTCTAGTCTTGTCTGTCTAGTCTTGTCTGTCTAGTCTTGTCTGTCTAGTCTTGTCTGTCTAGTCTTGTCTGTCTAGTCTTGTCTGTCTAGTCTTGTCTGTCTAGTCTTGTCTGTCTAGTCTTGTCTGTCTAGTCTTGTCTGTCTAGTCTTGTCTGTCTAGTCTTGTCTGTCTAGTCTTGTCTGTCTAGTCTTGTCTGTCTAGTCTTGTCTGTCTAGTCTTGTCTGTCTAGTCTTGTCTGTCTAGTCTTGTCTGTCTAGTCTTGTCTGTCTAGTCTTGTCTGTCTAGTCTTGTCTGTCTAGTCTTGTCTGTCTAGTCTTGTCTGTCTAGTCTTGTCTGTCTAGTCTTGTCTGTCTAGTCTTGTCTGTCTAGTCTTGTCTGTCTAGTCTTGTCTGTCTAGTCTTGTCTGTCTAGTCTTGTCTGTCTAGTCTTGTCTGTCTAGTCTTGTCTGTCTAGTCTTGTCTGTCTAGTCTTGTCTGTCTAGTCTTGTCTGTCTAGTCTTGTCTGTCTAGTCTTGTCTGTCTAGTCTTGTCTGTCTAGTCTTGTCTGTCTAGTCTTGTCTGTCTAGTCTTGTCTGTCTAGTCTTGTCTGTCTAGTCTTGTCTGTCTAGTCTTGTCTGTCTAGTCTTGTCTGTCTAGTCTTGTCTGTCTAGTCTTGTCTGTCTAGTCTTGTCTGTCTAGTCTTGTCTGTCTAGTCTTGTCTGTCTAGTCTTGTCTGTCTAGTCTTGTCTGTCTAGTCTTGTCTGTCTAGTCTTGTCTGTCTAGTCTTGTCTGTCTAGTCTTGTCTGTCTAGTCTTGTCTGTCTAGTCTTGTCTGTCTAGTCTTGTCTGTCTAGTCTTGTCTGTCTAGTCTTGTCTGTCTAGTCTTGTCTGTCTAGTCTTGTCTGTCTAGTCTTGTCTGTCTAGTCTTGTCTGTCTAGTCTTGTCTGTCTAGTCTTGTCTGTCTAGTCTTGTCTGTCTAGTCTTGTCTGTCTAGTCTTGTCTGTCTAGTCTTGTCTGTCTAGTCTTGTCTGTCTAGTCTTGTCTGTCTAGTCTTGTCTGTCTAGTCTTGTCTGTCTAGTCTTGTCTGTCTAGTCTTGTCTGTCTAGTCTTGTCTGTCTAGTCTTGTCTGTCTAGTCTTGTCTGTCTAGTCTTGTCTGTCTAGTCTTGTCTGTCTAGTCTTGTCTGTCTAGTCTTGTCTGTCTAGTCTTGTCTGTCTAGTCTTGTCTGTCTAGTCTTGTCTGTCTAGTCTTGTCTGTCTAGTCTTGTCTGTCTAGTCTTGTCTGTCTAGTCTTGTCTGTCTAGTCTTGTCTGTCTAGTCTTGTCTGTCTAGTCTTGTCTGTCTAGTCTTGTCTGTCTAGTCTTGTCTGTCTAGTCTTGTCTGTCTAGTCTTGTCTGTCTAGTCTTGTCTGTCTAGTCTTGTCTGTCTAGTCTTGTCTGTCTAGTCTTGTCTGTCTAGTCTTGTCTGTCTAGTCTTGTCTGTCTAGTCTTGTCTGTCTAGTCTTGTCTGTCTAGTCTTGTCTGTCTAGTCTTGTCTGTCTAGTCTTGTCTGTCTAGTCTTGTCTGTCTAGTCTTGTCTGTCTAGTCTTGTCTGTCTAGTCTTGTCTGTCTAGTCTTGTCTGTCTAGTCTTGTCTGTCTAGTCTTGTCTGTCTAGTCTTGTCTGTCTAGTCTTGTCTGTCTAGTCTTGTCTGTCTAGTCTTGTCTGTCTAGTCTTGTCTGTCTAGTCTTGTCTGTCTAGTCTTGTCTGTCTAGTCTTGTCTGTCTAGTCTTGTCTGTCTAGTCTTGTCTGTCTAGTCTTGTCTGTCTAGTCTTGTCTGTCTAGTCTTGTCTGTCTAGTCTTGTCTGTCTAGTCTTGTCTGTCTAGTCTTGTCTGTCTAGTCTTGTCTGTCTAGTCTTGTCTGTCTAGTCTTGTCTGTCTAGTCTTGTCTGTCTAGTCTTGTCTGTCTAGTCTTGTCTGTCTAGTCTTGTCTGTCTAGTCTTGTCTGTCTAGTCTTGTCTGTCTAGTCTTGTCTGTCTAGTCTTGTCTGTCTAGTCTTGTCTGTCTAGTCTTGTCTGTCTAGTCTTGTCTGTCTAGTCTTGTCTGTCTAGTCTTGTCTGTCTAGTCTTGTCTGTCTAGTCTTGTCTGTCTAGTCTTGTCTGTCTAGTCTTGTCTGTCTAGTCTTGTCTGTCTAGTCTTGTCTGTCTAGTCTTGTCTGTCTAGTCTTGTCTGTCTAGTCTTGTCTGTCTAGTCTTGTCTGTCTAGTCTTGTCTGTCTAGTCTTGTCTGTCTAGTCTTGTCTGTCTAGTCTTGTCTGTCTAGTCTTGTCTGTCTAGTCTTGTCTGTCTAGTCTTGTCTGTCTAGTCTTGTCTGTCTAGTCTTGTCTGTCTAGTCTTGTCTGTCTAGTCTTGTCTGTCTAGTCTTGTCTGTCTAGTCTTGTCTGTCTAGTCTTGTCTGTCTAGTCTTGTCTGTCTAGTCTTGTCTGTCTAGTCTTGTCTGTCTAGTCTTGTCTGTCTAGTCTTGTCTGTCTAGTCTTGTCTGTCTAGTCTTGTCTGTCTAGTCTTGTCTGTCTAGTCTTGTCTGTCTAGTCTTGTCTGTCTAGTCTTGTCTGTCTAGTCTTGTCTGTCTAGTCTTGTCTGTCTAGTCTTGTCTGTCTAGTCTTGTCTGTCTAGTCTTGTCTGTCTAGTCTTGTCTGTCTAGTCTTGTCTGTCTAGTCTTGTCTGTCTAGTCTTGTCTGTCTAGTCTTGTCTGTCTAGTCTTGTCTGTCTAGTCTTGTCTGTCTAGTCTTGTCTGTCTAGTCTTGTCTGTCTAGTCTTGTCTGTCTAGTCTTGTCTGTCTAGTCTTGTCTGTCTAGTCTTGTCTGTCTAGTCTTGTCTGTCTAGTCTTGTCTGTCTAGTCTTGTCTGTCTAGTCTTGTCTGTCTAGTCTTGTCTGTCTAGTCTTGTCTGTCTAGTCTTGTCTGTCTAGTCTTGTCTGTCTAGTCTTGTCTGTCTAGTCTTGTCTGTCTAGTCTTGTCTGTCTAGTCTTGTCTGTCTAGTCTTGTCTGTCTAGTCTTGTCTGTCTAGTCTTGTCTGTCTAGTCTTGTCTGTCTAGTCTTGTCTGTCTAGTCTTGTCTGTCTAGTCTTGTCTGTCTAGTCTTGTCTGTCTAGTCTTGTCTGTCTAGTCTTGTCTGTCTAGTCTTGTCTGTCTAGTCTTGTCTGTCTAGTCTTGTCTGTCTAGTCTTGTCTGTCTAGTCTTGTCTGTCTAGTCTTGTCTGTCTAGTCTTGTCTGTCTAGTCTTGTCTGTCTAGTCTTGTCTGTCTAGTCTTGTCTGTCTAGTCTTGTCTGTCTAGTCTTGTCTGTCTAGTCTTGTCTGTCTAGTCTTGTCTGTCTAGTCTTGTCTGTCTAGTCTTGTCTGTCTAGTCTTGTCTGTCTAGTCTTGTCTGTCTAGTCTTGTCTGTCTAGTCTTGTCTGTCTAGTCTTGTCTGTCTAGTCTTGTCTGTCTAGTCTTGTCTGTCTAGTCTTGTCTGTCTAGTCTTGTCTGTCTAGTCTTGTCTGTCTAGTCTTGTCTGTCTAGTCTTGTCTGTCTAGTCTTGTCTGTCTAGTCTTGTCTGTCTAGTCTTGTCTGTCTAGTCTTGTCTGTCTAGTCTTGTCTGTCTAGTCTTGTCTGTCTAGTCTTGTCTGTCTAGTCTTGTCTGTCTAGTCTTGTCTGTCTAGTCTTGTCTGTCTAGTCTTGTCTGTCTAGTCTTGTCTGTCTAGTCTTGTCTGTCTAGTCTTGTCTGTCTAGTCTTGTCTGTCTAGTCTTGTCTGTCTAGTCTTGTCTGTCTAGTCTTGTCTGTCTAGTCTTGTCTGTCTAGTCTTGTCTGTCTAGTCTTGTCTGTCTAGTCTTGTCTGTCTAGTCTTGTCTGTCTAGTCTTGTCTGTCTAGTCTTGTCTGTCTAGTCTTGTCTGTCTAGTCTTGTCTGTCTAGTCTTGTCTGTCTAGTCTTGTCTGTCTAGTCTTGTCTGTCTAGTCTTGTCTGTCTAGTCTTGTCTGTCTAGTCTTGTCTGTCTAGTCTTGTCTGTCTAGTCTTGTCTGTCTAGTCTTGTCTGTCTAGTCTTGTCTGTCTAGTCTTGTCTGTCTAGTCTTGTCTGTCTAGTCTTGTCTGTCTAGTCTTGTCTGTCTAGTCTTGTCTGTCTAGTCTTGTCTGTCTAGTCTTGTCTGTCTAGTCTTGTCTGTCTAGTCTTGTCTGTCTAGTCTTGTCTGTCTAGTCTTGTCTGTCTAGTCTTGTCTGTCTAGTCTTGTCTGTCTAGTCTTGTCTGTCTAGTCTTGTCTGTCTAGTCTTGTCTGTCTAGTCTTGTCTGTCTAGTCTTGTCTGTCTAGTCTTGTCTGTCTAGTCTTGTCTGTCTAGTCTTGTCTGTCTAGTCTTGTCTGTCTAGTCTTGTCTGTCTAGTCTTGTCTGTCTAGTCTTGTCTGTCTAGTCTTGTCTGTCTAGTCTTGTCTGTCTAGTCTTGTCTGTCTAGTCTTGTCTGTCTAGTCTTGTCTGTCTAGTCTTGTCTGTCTAGTCTTGTCTGTCTAGTCTTGTCTGTCTAGTCTTGTCTGTCTAGTCTTGTCTGTCTAGTCTTGTCTGTCTAGTCTTGTCTGTCTAGTCTTGTCTGTCTAGTCTTGTCTGTCTAGTCTTGTCTGTCTAGTCTTGTCTGTCTAGTCTTGTCTGTCTAGTCTTGTCTGTCTAGTCTTGTCTGTCTAGTCTTGTCTGTCTAGTCTTGTCTGTCTAGTCTTGTCTGTCTAGTCTTGTCTGTCTAGTCTTGTCTGTCTAGTCTTGTCTGTCTAGTCTTGTCTGTCTAGTCTTGTCTGTCTAGTCTTGTCTGTCTAGTCTTGTCTGTCTAGTCTTGTCTGTCTAGTCTTGTCTGTCTAGTCTTGTCTGTCTAGTCTTGTCTGTCTAGTCTTGTCTGTCTAGTCTTGTCTGTCTAGTCTTTTCTGTCTAGTCTTGTCTGTCTAGTCTTGTCTGTCTAGTCTTGTCTGTCTAGTCTTGTCTGTCTAGTCTTGTCTGTCTAGTCTTGTCTGTCTAGTCTTGTCTGTCTAGTCTTTGTCTGTCTTGTCTGTCTAGTCTTGTCTGTCTAGTCTTGTCTGTCTAGTCTTGTCTGTCTAGTCTTGTCTGTCTAGTCTTGTCTGTCTAGTCTTGTCTGTCTAGTCTTGTCTGTCTAGTCTTGTCTGTCTAGTCTTGTCTGTCTAGTCTTGTCTGTCTAGTCTTGTCTGTCTAGTCTTGTCTGTCTAGTCTTGTCTGTCTAGTCTTGTCTGTCTAGTCTTGTCTGTCTAGTCTTGTCTGTCTAGTCTTGTCTGTCTAGTCTTGTCTGTCTAGTCTTGTCTGTCTAGTCTTATCTGTCTAGTCTTGTCTGTCTAGTCTTGTCTGTCTAGTCTTGTCTGTCTAGTCTTGTCTGTCTAGTCTTGTCTGTCTAGTCTTGTCTGTCTAGTCTTGTCTGTCTAGTCTTGTCTGTCTAGTCTTGTCTGTCTAGGCTTGTCTATCTAGTCTTGTATGTCTAGTCTTGTCTGTCTAGTTTTGTCTCTCTAGTCTTGTCTGTCTAGTCTTGTTTGTCTAGTCTTGTCTGTCTAGGTTTCTCTGTCTAGTATTTTCTGTCAAGTCTTGTCGGTCTAGTCTTGTCTGTTTAGTCTTGTCTATCTAGTCAATTCAATTTATTTATTTATTGACCATATATACAGATACATATGGGTACGTCCAAAAGAAAGAATGTATACAGAAAACGATCTATATAGAATTGTGAAAATTCACAAACTCATTGTAGTAGTACGGACGCTTTGAAATAAATAATAAAATTGACCTCTTATATCAGGTCTACTCACTGAAGTTCGTTGGGAGCTTATTGTCCTTACTTTGCATAGGGAGCCTAACTTTGGCGGGGAACAGCTTAAGCTGCCCTCGTGTGTAGTAGCCGTGCCGTGCCTATCACTGTTCTTAGGAATCCTTAGTTTCAATTTGTGGATGAAGCACGTTGTTGCAACGATATAAAGCCCAGTAAGGCCTACTGTCCACGTAGCCCCACAAAATACGCACGACATTGTCATTTTACACTTTTGTGCAGCTGGCTTGCATTTTGCGTACAAAGGGACGAAAGTGTGTCCACGGTGTGGCATCGTCGCATTTGCGTACCGTCAGACTTTCGTCATGCAGCTGGTGCTGCAGCCTGCCACTACAAATGCCATGCTGCGCGGGCGCAAAAACAAGTGTAGCGACTAGAGGGTATCTTTTCCCGTATATTTTTTTTCCAGGGAAACGGAAAATATAAATTTATATTCCAGGGAATCTCGGGAATAACTAGAAGTTTAATAATTAATGAAACAAACTAAATATAATTGAAGAAAATACAAACACAGAGAAGTCAACTAAAACATTAAACAACATAAAAGAGTGTAAAATTAAATTCAAATTGTATATTATACAAAACCTGATAAAACTATGAATAGGAACTATGAATAGAACTATGAATAGGATGGTTGCGACAGTTACTACGTGGTAATTCATAGTTACATTGAATTGAAAAATTCACTATGTTTTTACCATACTTTATATTATGTAAAAATGTTATACACAGTTCTCTCATTATTCATAGTTATATAAATTTCAACACATATCATGACTTAAGTTTCGACTTTTGACGGTCATTTTCGTGATATGTGTAGAAATTTATATAACTGTGAATAATAAGTTGTATAACATTTTTACATAGTATAAAGTGTTCTAAAAACATAGTGAATTTTTCAATTCAATGTAAGCCTGATAAAACTAGTTCTTGGGAAACTAGAACTAAAGAATTAAAAAAATCTCTATATACTGGGTGTCCCATTTTAATCCGCCAGTAGCGATAATTCTAAAACATTGCATTGAATCAAAAGTGTTCCAAATGAAAAGTTAATGGTTCTGAGGGGGACATCTGATGCCGTAGACTTTGCCCCCCCCAGCCCCCCAAGGGGGGCGGGAACAGGGGGCAACTTTAAAATCTTAAATGGAAACACCTATTTTTTATTGCAGATTCTGATAGAGGGTTAAAAAGTATGTAAGTTTTATCCGAAACATTTTTTTTATTGGTCGAGAGATGGCGCTGCAAATGTAAAAATTAGGTTTTTTGTCAATTAAATTGCGAAAATCGTCACGTAATTAACTGTTATTATTACTTAAGACTTACTCACAACCTTACAAGGTTGTTTTTTTCTCAGCCTGCTCAAATACTACCACCGCCCCCCCCCCCCCCCCCCTACAAAGACGTAAAGTACTCAAAAATAGCGATTGAGTACTTATTTTTCAAATTAAATAATGGTAAAATAATTCAAAAAAGAATGTCATTTTTTTTTTCAAACAGTGTTTGACCGGGCCCCCCACATAGCGTGTGTGACTCTGTGTATGGCTGTGTGTTTGACTGTGTGTTTGGCTGTGTGTTTGGCTGTGTGTTTGTTTGTGTGATTGTTTGTGTGTTTGTCTGTGTGTTTGTCTGTTTGGTTGTCGTATGTTACATGGGCATTTGAGTGTGCGTGTTCATGCGTGTGCGTGTGTGTGACTTCGTCGCCGTTGCAATTCACAAGAACTGCTCGAAATTGTGTCCCTGATGGTCTCGACACAATCGTATTCGTTTGGCGAAATTCTCCAAGCACGCCCGCAACGTATTTGGAGATATTTCACGACAGGCATTAGTTATCCGCACCATCATGTTCTCGCGCGTGGTTGGAGGATCGCGGAAGACGACGTCTTTCATGTAACCCCAAAGGAAGAAATCAGGCGATGTCAAGTCCGGAGATCGGGGTGGCCAAACAATAGGTCCTCCGCGACCAATCCATTGCGCTGGAAACAGCTCATCCAAATGTTGTCGAACCGCACGATGTGGGGGGCCCTGCTATGTGGGGGGCCCGGTCAAACACTGTTTGAAAAAAAAATGACATTCTTTTTTGAATTATTTTACCATTATTTAATTTGAAAAATAAGTACTCAATCGCTATTTTTTAGTACTTTACGTCTTTGTAGGGAGGGGCGGGGGTAGTATTTGAGCAGGCTGAGAAAAAAACAACCTTGTAAGGTTGTGAGTAAGTCTTAAGTAATAATAACAGTTAATTACGTGACGATTTTCGCAATTTAATTGACAAAAAACCTAATTTTTACATTTGCAGCGCCATCTCTCGACCAATAAAAAAAATGTTTCGGATAAAACTTACATACTTTTTAACCCTCTATCAGAATCTGCAATAAAAAATAGGGGTTTCCATTTAAGATTTTAAAGTTGCCCCCTGTTCCCGCCCCCCTTGGGGGGCTGGGGGGGCAAAGTCTACGGCATCAGATGTCCCCCTCAGAACCATTAACTTTTCATTTGGAACACTTTTTGATTCAATGCAATGTTTTAGAATTATCGCTACTGGCGGATTAAAATGGGACACCCAGTATATATTTGCCGCTCTTGCAAAATCCGTCCAAAATAGGAGAACTTTTATAATGGGGTAAATTCCAGTTATCCTACGAAGAATATCTAAGTTTAGATATTCTACGAATTTGCATTCAGGCCTAACATTTTGTTTTGGGCCAATTAGGGCAGGATTATGGGGCCAAAAAAATCTACTATAAAAAATAGGGGCCAAATAAATCTAATGTTTTGTTTAAAATATATCAAAAATATTAGTTTTATTTATATAATTAATATTATATAATTAATATTATATAATAATATTATACCATAGCGACGATAGAACTCTATCGTCGCTATGCTTTACTTTTTTACTAAGCATGTTTTGTGTAATAACTCCCAAACAATCGACGTAAATGTAATTGACTTCAATATATTTATTGAAGGCAATTAAATTCCCTAAAAAAAGGTCTGATTGTTTTTTTTTTGTCGGGTGGACCGTTTTTTTTTTATAACCATACAATGAACATTATTGGTATGATTTTAGGAAACAATACCCCACAAACGGCTCGGTTTACCAGAAGGTAAACATACCTATGTCAAGATAGTCACAATCAGACAGTCAAGGTACGACAGTCAGGGTAAGTAAGACAAGAAATTAACGTTTCGTCATTTGTAGGTTTGCAGGCATTCGTCAAATAACGCCTCCGTGGACAGTAGGCCGAACTGTTAGCAGATCTAGGTGTATAAAGTACGACCTTCATGAAGCATAAGTGGGAATGCCGAGTAACGCAAGAATAATCCTTTTATGAGCCTTTAAAATTTGAGGTATTTCGGGTGACGATCCCCAAACTGCAATGCCATACGAAAGCACTGACTTGATCTCAGCATAGTAGTAGTTAAGTAATTCGGTTGGATTGAGAATTTTTTTGAGGAACCGAATGAAATATGCTTTCTGATTCAGTGCTTAGCATATGCTCTGAGTTGTAGTGTGCCAAGTTAAGTGCTCTTCAATATGTATTCCAAGAAATTTTGTGCATTTTGTTCGATTTAGTGCCGAGTTTCCGGTTTATGTTTGGATATTTTCTACGTATTTGCTTCTGTTGGTTTGGAAAACCTTGAATTCAGTTTTTCCATGTTAAGAAACAGTTTATTTAAGGAAAACCATTGTGTTACAGATTCCATAATTGTGTTAGATTTTTTAATTGAGGATTGCAAATTGTTTTCAGATATTAAAAAGCTGGAGTCATCAGCATATAACGTGGAATCCCATTCGTGTAGATATGCCACTAAATCCGCCAAAAATATGATAAGTAGTGTTGGTGAGAGCACACTACCCTGGGGTAGTGTTTTATAAACTACTGTTTTCGTCGAAACTTTTGGAGACATGAAGGTGGGTCCCCATAGTTTATTTCTACATATTGGGATCGGTTGTGTAGGAAGGAGCATAACCAGTTTCCTGCTTTTCCTCTTATGCCCTAATTATCTAACTTGTCAAGCAGTTGGTCGTGGCATACACAGCCAAAGGCTCTACTTAGGTCACAGAAAATACAAATTGGGAAATTGCCCTTGCCTATATCAGATAAGATTTTATTATAAAGTTTTAGGATAGCTGTACTAGTAGATATCCCGCTTTGAAAGCCATGTTATTCCGGGGGTATTATTTTATGCTTCGCAATGAAAGTTTATGTAGGAAACAGTAGACAATTTTAGACCGCACTGAGATTAAGGCAATTGGTGTGTAGTTATTGAGGACCGCCTTGCCTCCTTTTTTGTGAATAGGTATAATAGTGGCCACCTTTAAAATTGACAGAAATTATTCGGTATTAAAGAGCAAAATAAAGGGGCAATTCTAAACTCTCCACAGGGCCACAGGGTAGACCATCTGGCTCATGAGTTTTTATTTTTTAGATTTTTGTTTAGAAGATTGAATAATTCTCTTTCACAAAAATCCTCTTAATACATATTTTCCATGATAAATTGCATGTGGTTGTTTATTATGCTAGTCGGATTGATGTTTTTAATAATTTGCTCTGGCGCTTTAGCAAAGAAGCTGTTAAAAGCCATAGCAATTTTATCAGGATCCCTAATAGACTATCACCTATTTCTAATTCGACTTTTTCGCGTCTTTTCTTTTGATTTGTGTTTTGTTTAATTATATTCCATACGGTTTTTTGCTTGTTTGCTTAATTAGTGATAAATTTCTGCTAGAGATCTTTGCTTCTGCAGTGATCCAGTTTTTATTGGAGATATTCTTTCCGAGAAGGGGGAAAGCTATTATTAATGTGAAATGCTTCCACTTTTAGGTATTTCTCGAATATATATTGCGCCATTACACTTATATTCTTGTTTGGATCGTTTCCCTCATTGCACAGAATTATTATCCTCAGAGAAAGTGCAGTGTTCTACACATGTAGATAGATCGTCAACAAAGTTGGCAAAAATGTTGTTAATTAGTGTAGAAGATGACTTTGTAATCCGGGTATGCTGGGATACCAGTTCTACTAAACCATAGACAACAAGTTTTGTAAGGTTTATTATGTGTGAAGATTTAATTTCAAAGTTAAGTTTTAAAAAAAAATTAAATTAATATTAAAGTCGCCAACTACAATAATGGATGAGACTTTGTGGAAAGCATTATCCAATAGATTTTCTAGGGTCCCCGTGAATGTTTCTATACAGCCGCTAGGCGGACGATAGAGATTTATATTTACTGCCGAAAATTCCTTGGTTTTTCATGCAACAGCACATAGTTCTATGAGTTTTTCCAGAAAACTGCACATTACTTCAAATTTAAGAGCAGCAATTGGAACCATATCTGAAAACGCCCTTACCCATGTAGACATGTACGACGCCCATCTCTAGATTGTGATCTACAAAAAAATCAATTAATTGATAGTTATTAATGTGAATGAGGGACAGGTTATCAGATGTTAGCCAAGTTTCGGATATACAAAGAAAATATGGCTTCGTTTCTACTAGAGAGAGTTCCAATTCTGGTATTTTGCACTGGAGCGATTGGGTGTTGAGGTAGAATAAGAAGATATATCTTCTGATTTGGCTCGGGTTTGTTATTTTGGTTTTCTTAATTTTCTTAACTACGGTTCTCGCCTGTATTTTTCCAGTTTTTTTGAAAAAACGATTGATGCATGTATTTTTGGGCCATAAATTCGGTTTCATGATTGAGACTATGAACGAGGGTATATCGAGACTATTTTTTTGCATAGGACCGTTTTAAAGTTCTTTTTTTTCAGATAGTTTATAACATCGATCTCATGTAAGAGAGTTCTAATTCGAAAACATGTATTAAGGCATAATTTTCACATTTTTCTTTAGCTACACTCGACTGCGACCACACTCTGCAAGTGCTGAAACTCGACTAGTCTTGTCTGTTTAGTCTTGTCTATCTAGTCTTGTCTGTCTAGTCTTATCTGTATAGTCTTGTCTGTCTAGCCTTTGTGTCTTGTCTCTATATTCTTGTTGTTTAAATGTTGTTTAAAGTTGGATCAATGACGACGAGGAAATTTATTTTACAAGAATTCCATATTATATTTTACAAATTATATTTTAATTAATATTTTCTAGAAAAAAATTTTAATTAAACTAAACTGTGGTATATTAATATTAATTTTACTGCGCCAATCCTTCTACTCGTTATATAAATTATTCACAAATGTTTCAAGCAAAAACATTTTTAAATTATACTACTGGTATAAAAACTAGAACGCAAAATTGAACAGACAAGTAAAGACTGAATATGAAGATGAAACAGGTAAGTCTAGATTAACGAAACCAAACTGACAACACAAACTAGGTAAGACTACTACTAAGTTTAGTCTTTATTTTATAAGATTAGGTAGACAACTGTATACGCTCTAAACTAGAAAACGTATACTAGATGAGTGTTTCTCAAGCTATGCGTTGTGAGCAACAAGATTGGACCTCAAATTTGTATTGAGTCGCGAAAGGGAACTGTTTTGTAAAAGATACAAAAAAATTAAAAATCGCTAAAAAGGTTTTTCCGACAATTTTTTCGACGTTTTTTTCAAAGATGTCCCGTTCTCCTAACTAATGTACTAGAATACACGGACAAAATTCAAGTCAAGATTAGACATGCGTGATCAGACAGAACTGGACAGACAAATCTACGTAGACGATGCTAAAACTTGGCAAACATGATTAATCAAACAAGACCAGATAGTTTAGAGTAGTTGGACAGTAATTGACAGACATGTTTCTCGAATACAATAAGATATTTGTGTAATTAATCAATCAATTTAGAATGTATTAATTTAGTAACAGCAGACAAAATAGAGCGATCTAAATTTCAGCTATCAATCGATTCTTGGTCAAGGTAGAATAATTATTTTGCTCTCACACACTTCTTATCATAAGTAATATATCAAGAAACTGATCGACTATTATGAAACCAAAACCGTTTATTTAATATTGCGACATGTATATGTCCTTATCCTTATTATTATTATCCTCTTACCGTGTCCTTGTTATTATCCTTATATTATGTTTCTTAAAATTATCTGAATAATCTTCAAAAAATGTCTAGTATTGCCTCACCAGTCTAGTTGTGTCTCTCTTACCGTTTTAGATCAATATTGTCAATGATATTCAATTATTTTACTTTGGAAACTTTATGTTATTTGATTAATTAATTTGTATGTAATTATGTATATTTAGATAAAATGTAAAAAAACTAGTCGAAAATTATACGTTGCTTGAAGCATTAACAAATACAGTAGTTAGAATATCTGTAGAGGTTTTGTATAATTAGATTGTTTCTAGGAGTCAAGTTGAAGGAATTTCCCATGCATTGCCCGTTTTTTGCATGTGTTTTTGTTATGTTGTAATTAATTTGAAACAACATTTTGTTTGTGGTACAGATTCAACCACAAAAGGAAAACATTATGTAAAGCAAGAAACAAAGAAGCAAACAAATCTGTATTTCTTCGTGTTATTTTTTTATAATCATTGTTTATTTAATATTAAGTTTTATTATCAAATGTGGAATATTGGAAAATTAGAAAAAAAAAATATTAAAAAGTATCAGATGTTTACTATTATTTGTCAACAAGCTCGGAATCAGGAAATAAGAGTCACTTTTATGATTAATTGTAAGAAAATAAATTCTTTGGGAATTAATGTACCCAAAATTTATTTTCATGACTTTTCATAATACAAGTTTTTAAAGTTTTTTAAGTTTAATTTAAAATCGGAAATGTTATTAAGTGGCAGTTACATTTTTTAATTCTTTTAAAATTAATAAAGCAGACCAATTAAATAATTAATTAATAATTTGCATTGTAACTTGTTTTATTGCTTGTCTACCATATTTATACAAGAATTTTATGCATTATTCTACCTTTTTTTAATAGAATAATGCGCATGATAAAATCAAATAACTACGAACTGAAGGAAGAAGGGACATTGATTTTATTTATCGGCTTATCTGTTTCTCGATATACGGAATTTTCGAGTTACGACTTTATTGAAATTGCTTTAGAAATTTTAATCTCTAGCGACAATCATATATCATATCTTCAAACCAGTGAATTCGACCATTCCCTTGTAATTATCATTTCAAGTTATAGAATTCGGATTTGAATAAACGAGTTTATCCCAAAATGTATAAGTGGGATAGGGAGGGGTTTTTGGAGTTTTAAAGTTATCCAGTTTTGACAGTATTTCATAAAGACTCAAATCTCACATAATATAATTAACTGGAATTTTATTGATCCAAGAAACATTCTACAAGTCTGTTACACTATACTTGTGATACTATTGGGTTGTCCGGAAAGTACTTTCTATTTCTATTGTATACAAAAATTTCAGACAAATCAATTTTATATTACTAAAATAATGGGTTTTTCAATAAGGGCATAACAATTTTGTATTTAACCATTTTGCAACATTTTTTTATCTGGAAGACAGACATTTGTGGTTCTTTATGTTTGTATAATTCAAAATTATATTTTATAATAGATAATATCCAAAGAAACATAAAGGGGTACATATAAGCACCATTAGTCATTTATTGTGGTACTTTTATGTACCATCAGTTATATAGAAAAACTTTTATTAAATATTTGTATTGTACGGGTGAGCCAAACTCGATGTCTAAGCTCTATTATAAGAAAACGAAAAACTATAGAAAAAATCTGAAAAGAGGTTCTTAAATGGGATTGAGTAAGGACCATTTTAAGTCAAATTTACTTATTTTTCCATATTTGGAAACTGGAGAAATGACGTCATCGAATTTTGTTTTCCCAGAACCATACCTATATTTTTGCATATTTGAAAAAAGCTAATTTTTCTGAACAAATTTTGTTAAGAAAAAAATTTGCTATCTTTGTCCATTAAAAAAATATAAGCAAATTTGTATAAAGTATAAAGTAATTAAAGAAGTAAAAAAGTAATATCACAAAGTCGCCATCATCACGATTTAAACCAGTGTTTTTCATCCTTTGTCATACCACGACCCCCCTTAGTGTGGAAACATATTTCGCGACCCCCTATCCTACCCTCCGCTGTTTCTAGCTTGTATTTTTTTATGATACAAATATTGAACCTGTACATCATAATTATTTTTATAATTAGATATCGGCTAAATACAAAATTACATACACATAACAGACATTCGTGGTCAAGTCATAGAAAAAATAAAAGAAAGTACTTTTGTATGCCTGCAGTTTGATGAATCTACTGATATTGCGGGTTGTGCGCAGTTTGTAGCTTTTGTGCGTTTTGAATCCAATGAGAGATTGATGGAAGAAATACTGTTTTGTACAGCTCTGCCTGGGAATACAACAGGTCAGTGCTTATATAACATGTAGCTATGCAGCTATGACTGGTTCGAAAAGCAGCTTTATTACCAGACTTAAAGCACTCATGCCAAGCGCTTGTTGAATGCATTGCTTTCTTCATCGCCAAGCTCTTGCATCCAAAACCTTGCCACATGAATACAATGATAATAAATGTTCTTATTATAATTATGAAATTACTAAATCAAATTGTATTTGTGAAGATATGGGTTCACTGCACCAAAGTTTGCTTTACCACACAGAGGTGGTTAGGTGGTTATCGAAAGGCTAAGTACTGACAAGAGTTTTTGAACTTCGAGCTAAACTTTTGGTGAATTTACAGCAGGCCAAATCAAAATATACCAAATTTATTTCTGACCCCGGAATTCGTTTTGAAACTGGCTTTTCTTTCTTACCTATTCGAGCATTTAAACACATTGAATAAAAGCCTTCAAGGGAGGGATGAACATTTAATTACCGCTAAAGACAAAATCCATGGGTTTACGAAAAAAATAAACCTGTGGTCATCATCCATAAAGCAACTTTGATTCGTTTACTTCTACTCATTCTTTTATTGGAGAAGTAGGGTCTCAGATAAGCATCAAATCATATTTGAAATTATATTGCATAATTTGAAAGAAGAAATGTGTCATTATTTCTCAGTGGAAGAACTTCAACTAGAAAACAGCAGAAAAAGGCAGATCTTAAATTCGTTTTTAAAAGCAGCTGCCCAAAGTTGCCGCGTAGTTTGGGAACTAATCTAAAAGAAAATCGGTTGGAATTATATGCTGATGGAATGTTTACACTTTGAATTCATGTCCTATCACTTTCGATTTTGATTAAAGAGAAAAACAGAATATCCACAATTAACTAGAGAAGCTTTGAAGTGTTTTGCACTTTTGAAGTGATTACATTTGCCACTTCCTCAAATAAAAGGCAAACAGAGAAATCGCCTAAATTTAGAAAGCGATTTAGTTCTATGTGTAGCAAAATCGGATTCGCGATGGGAAATATTGATTAACAAGAAACAGGACCAACCATCACATTAATGTGAGTGTGTACCTATTCCCCGTAACATTAATGATTCATGTGACTCGAAGGTATTTATTGATTTGTGTTAATCTAATTTGTGTTCTACCAAACCTTTAATGGACCTTTTCATAGTTGAAAGTTTTTTGTGCGCATGTGTCAATTTCCGCCATGTTACACGTCAAATACGTCAAAGTACCCGAAATTTTTGACGTATAACTAAGTATGTGCCCGAAACTTTCAAATTCCCGCCTTTCAAACTTGGCGGATGGCATACGCTTAACTAACTGTAAAAAAGGTCTAACCTTTTCCTAATAAATAGGTAGGGTAAAGTGCACAGTAGTTGGCACTGTGACAGTAGCTGACTGCTTCGACTATTTTGGCTATATTTAGGGTTATTGTTGATTAATCGATTCATATTAATTTTTATCGATTGCTAAATATAATGACCTCGTTAGTTCCCAACATCCAGGGATGGCAGCCCTGTTTAAAATTAGTTGAGGCGAGCAAAACTGTCAGTGGTCCTGTGACAGCAACAGGTTAGGTGACATTGCTCCATTTTCGGTAAGAACATGCGTTTTCTATTAAGTGTTTTTATTTCAGTTTGTACAAATGTTAATCAATTTGTGTTATATTAATAAAATTAATAAGTTTCTATACATGTTTTAATAGTTTTAAAGTCATTTATGTGCTATAATTAGTTTTTGTATGCCTGCCAAATACTGTGACTTAAAGAATAGCAATTTCTATATTTGGCACTAGTACCAAATATAGAAATTTGAATGTTTTGCGTGATTTATAGTTGTTGGCACTATTAGTTAAATCATTAAGTTAATCTAAATCTGATAAAATTCTGCTTGTTTATAGATAAAATGTCTGACTATGAACTGAGATTGAAAAATGCAATTGAGGCAGTGCAAAAAGGTATGACGAAATTAAGAGCCTCAAAAGAGTACCAGGTCAAGAGATCTACTATACAGTATAGAATGTCAGAAAAGTTTAAAAAGCCAGGTAAAGGTTCTGATACAGTTTTGAGTAAAGAGGAAGAAGAAAAAATAGTGAAATGGGTACTGGATTTAGCTAGGAAAGGTTTTCCGAGGCGTCGATTAGAAATCACTATGAGTGTTCAGCAGTTTCTAGAAAATCAGCCAAACAGAAAAACTTCTTTCAAAGACAACAGACCAGGTCCTGGATGGATGAGGGCTTTTATTAAAAGACATCCTCAGATTACTGAAAGAAGAAGCGAAGGAGTTACTCCAGCCAGTTCTTGTGTGTCCGAAGCCAACATAAGGGGATGGTTCTCATCAATTGAGGAGGTGTTAAACGAAGAAGGGGTACTTGATATTCTTAATGACTCCAATAGAATTTTTAATGGTCATGAAAGCAATCTTACCTTGAACAGCAAGAATCCTAGAGTATTAGCACCAAAAGGACAAAGGAATGTTTATGAAATCAATTTTGGGAAAGATAAGAAAGCCGTGACTGTGATGTTTTCATTCTCTGCGTCAGGGGCTATAGCGCCTCCAATGATGATACTACCTTATAAAAGACTCCCTAAAGAAATATTAAAGTCAGTACCCAGTACATGAGGAATTGGCTTGACTGATAGTGGTTGGATGAGCACATTTGTGGGATATATCAAAATATGCCAATTTCATTAAGAATTCTGGTATAAAACTCCCAGTAATACTATTTGTTGGTGGTCATAGGAGCCATCTGACATCCTAGAGTATTAGCACCAAAAGGACAAAGGAATGTTTATGAAATCAATTTTGGGAAAGATAAGAAAGCCGTGACTGTGATGTTTTCATTCTCTGCGTCAGGGGCTATAGCGCCTCCAATGATGATACTACCTTATAAAAGACTCCCTAAAGAAATATTAAAGTCAGTACCCAGTACATGAGGAATTGGCTTGACTGATAGTGGTTGGATGAGCACATTTGTGGGATATATCAAAATATGCCAATTTCATTAAGAATTCTGGTATAAAACTCCCAGTAATACTATTTGTTGGTGGTCATAGGAGCCATCTGACATTTCAGGCAAGTGAGCTATGCTCTAAATTAGGGATCATTCTAGTTGCCCTTTATCCGAATGCCATACGAATCCTTCAGCCAGCTGATGTAGCCGCTTTTTTTTTTTCTATCAAAAGTGGTTGGAAAAGGGCCACACTTCATTGGCGGCATAACAATCCGAGCGATCCTATGACCATCAAGATCTAATGTGCCAACTACTAAAATAAAAAGTGCCAACCACTGTACAAAACAGTGCCAACTACTGTAGTCGTGAGAATTTTCGTATATTTTGCATTTTTTTAAATTTTAATTCTAAAGTTTTTCAAGATTTTAAAATATTTCTTAATAGGTAGATAGATTTTGTAGAAAAAAATGCTAATTATATGAGTAGAGCAATTTTTAAGACTGTGAGACATGTTTAAGTACGTGAATCAGTCTTATAGGTGCCAACTACTATGCACTTTACCCTATAAAATTTTAAAATAGAATGATTTTAGTTTTTTTTTTTTTACTTTGAATGCCTCTTTAATTAAGGTTTTTCTCTCGTAAAACGGCTGTGCTTGATAATTAATCTATAGACTGCTCAATATAAGACGATATTTTTGTCTACTACTGTCACGAGTGAACTACCTTAAGGGCTCTCTAAGGGGCCGCGACCCCCACGTTGTAAAAAACTGACTTAAACAGATAGCCTTTGGAAACAAATGGCAAAGTCGCAATGTCAAATAATTAGAAATTATTAATTAGTATTATTTATTAATTTAACATTACAAAACACATAATATGTTACTTCTATTACCAGAAAAAAACAAAGTTATGTAGGCAATCACTACAACAAATTTTCAATGTGACCACACTTATCCAATCTCCGCCTTACTTCTCTCACTGAAGCCTAACGACACATTTTTCTAGATACTTCATCGCAAGCATTTCTGATTTTTTCTCTTAAATGTTCCAAGTTTACAGATGGGGTTCTGTAAACTTTATTTTCCAAAGTTCCCCACAAGAAGAAATCTAGTGGGGTTAAGTCCGGTGATTTAGGCGCCCGCTGTATCGGTCCAGTTATACCTATCCAATTTTCTTTTTATGTTTCATTTAAATATTGTTGGATAATTCTTGCTTTATGGGGTGGAGCTCCGTCATGATGGAAACACATGTTTGCTCGCAGCTGTAATGGCACATTTTCGAGAAGAACAGGAAGTTGTTCTTGAAGGAATTGCAAATATCGCTCACTATGTAAAACTCCTTCGTAAAAATATGGACCTATCAAATGCGTATTAATAATACCACACCAAACGTTAATTCCGAAGGGTCCTTGATTTTCAATCGGATTGACAAAATGCGGATTTTCAATAGACCAAAAATGTTCATTTATTTAATTGGGCTTACCGTTACTAACAAAACGGCTTTCGTCCGTCCACCACACATGCTGAAAAAACGATTGTCATTCATCTCTAAGTTTACCATCACTTGGGTAACATAATTTATTCTTCGTTGTTGATGTTGATCTGACAAGTGTTCTAGGTTGCTAAGTTTATAATCGTGATAACCATTTTCTTTCATAATGTTTCGTACCGAACTGTATTTTAAATTCAACTTAGGACAGGCTTGCCGAATCGAGTTCATTGGATGGTCTTCAAAATACTGCAAAATAGTGGCAACAGTATTGTCAGAATTGACCCTTTAACAATTATCCTTCCCTTTCGAGAAGAAATTGCCTCGTTATTTGCACGTGAACTGCGTTCCAATCTTGCAAATATTTTTAAGCTTGGAATAACACGTTCGGGATATCTCTGGATGTATAACTGAACTGCTCTTCTAGTTATATTTTGAGATTCCCCATAAACTAATAACATGTCGACTTTTTCGTTGTGCGTGAACATTTTGATAACCTCTCAACTAGTGCCATTCGGAACCGGCGATAAACTGCTAGGTCCCGTATGTTAGTGGATGATGCGTTCCATAAGTATGCGCGAGAGGTTACCTAAGCTTTCGGAGAGTACGGCAGCTTAAGATGATAACTAATTTTATCTACGGCCACTATTGTAAATGACCATTATTGTGCAGTTCGTGGACTATGTAAATACAACATAACACCCACGTATGTAACAGTCCGCGATTATTGATAAGTTTTGATTGATAACACACATGTGCGTTTGGCTTACGATTCGTTGATTGGCTGAGAGCTGCTATTACGTGCTTATACGTTCAGCGCCCCTCGTGCCACAATTCAAACTAACGGAAATTCGCACTTCGTACATTGGGTTGGCTATATCTATGAGCACTCTTATTCCAGTTTAACCCAAATAAGTACTAAATAATAAGGTATATAACCATTAAGATTTCTTTTCATTTCTATCAAGTTAAAATAATGTCGAGTAACATTTATATATGAAAATAAAACTGTTTGTTAATTATATTGTTAAATAATGTATAATACATAACCTAATAAGAAACAAATTTGTTACATCCAACATATTTTTCTTATTAAACAGAAACAAATTAGTGTGGTCGTAGATAAAGTATAGTACATAACTCGAGTTGTAAGGCAATTACGGAATCGCGGACTGTTCCGCTCGTACGTAATATGCTTCTTACAACTCTCGTCACGTAATATTCTATTTTTGTTGGGAATACCGGTAATTGAGAGGATCTAATGTATTTCTAATGGAATTAGGGATAATATGGCTTTAATGCAGGAATTTTGATAATACTATATTTTTACAAATTTGCTTATAATTTTTTAACGGGAAAAGATAGCAAATTTTTTTCTTTACAAAATTTGTTCAGAAAAATGAGCTTTTTGCAAATATGCAAAAATATAGCTATGTTTCTGGGAAAACAAAATTCGATGAAATCATTACTCCAGTTTCTAAATATGGAGAAATATTTAAGATTTATTTATTTAAGAACCTCTTTTCAGATTTTTTCGTTTTCTTATAATAGAGCCGAGACATTTGCTCTCCCTGTACATAATACAAAATATTTTAAGAATGATCTATTGCAAAACATTGGGAGCCTAACGGAATGTCACTTTCTTGACAAATTGTCTTTGTGCGTTTTTGGGTTTTATTTTCCACGCATCGTTTTCTTCTTCTCGTTGTACCTTCTACTGGAAGATGTAAAGATACATTTTCGAGCCGCTGTCTTTTAGCAGATGCTTCCTATGCTCTTCCTTTCTTCGATAAACCTCGCACAGTTGCTGCTTTTCTTCCTACAGATACCATTTCTTCCGCCAGGGGCACTAGAAATTGCAGGAAAGGATTTTTTATCTTTGTCTTCTCTTAATAGATAATCCATCTGTTTACGACAGACATTATAGGCAGATGATAAAAAAGCTGCTTCCACCATTTATTTGATTTGATATCTAGATCTATAATCCCATCATCTGTTCCGCCAAATCAACCCCTCCCATAATCTCTCTATACGATGCAACCATTTCTGGACACGGAACAGTGATGTTTGAGCAATCTTTCAAAGTTTTGTTGACAGACATAACATTAGCAGTATGGCAACTGCTCAACATAAGGACCTCTTTTGTGTCTTGTCTTCTTCGCAAATGTGAAGAAATCAAAACATTTTATGCTGGCGCAGTTGCTGACACTATGCTAATGCATTAGAAAACAAAATGGTACACATAGAAACCAAAAAATCGAATTAAGTGTTTAGAACTGACATAAAACTTAGTGGTATACATGTGTACCATGAGTCTCGAAAGGGTTAAATAACACACAGAATAATTCTGGCTGAAATTTATTCCAGGTGTAGAACACATGCTACAATTATGTATGGAATTCAACGTCATTCATATGATCACCACAAGCACAATGGCAGCGACCGATTCTTTAAATTCAATTTTCAATGACTCTTTCACACACATTAACCGGAATGTTTATTTCGCATTCGATATTGTTCCTGAGTTCCTCTAACGTTGACTAATTGTCGGCATAAACCTTCAACTTAAGGTAATCCCATAAGAAACAATCCGACGGCGTCAAATCGCAGAAGCGAGGTAGTTAAGCATGAGCGAGGAAGGTAAACGATTACCAAATTTTTCTTTCAATAAATCAATTATTTGACCAGCTGTGCGGCTTATGGCATCATCTGTTGGAACCACAAATAGCTGATGTCAAGTTCATCCAATTCTGGCCAAAAATAGTCTTCCAACATGGCACGATAGCAAACTCCATTGACCATAACTTGGCGATTATTTTCATCGACGATAAAATACAGCCTTATTACAGCTCCGGTATGAAATCCACACCACACGCTCACTTTTTTGTCTGCAATGTAGTCTCATGAAGCTCATGTGCGTTTGTTGCTGCCTAGTAACGCATATTCTGCTTATTGTCAAAGCCATTCAGCCAAAAATGAGCTTCATCTCTAAAGATAATTTTTAGGTGAAATTCAGGATTTTCTCAACTTTTGCAAATATATTATATTATATTAGATAAGTTTCGGCGCTTTAAATGATACAGATGTTTCAGTTCTTGGGTTAAATTGATCTTGTAAGCCACAATGTGCACTAAAAAAATCCCAATTCTTGTGAACGGCGTGGAATCGACTTGTTTGGTTCATTTTGAACTGAAACTCTTGCGGTTATAATATTTTCAGTACTTCGGTGCGTTGTCTCACTGGCACAGGAACATTCAATAGTGAATATATTTGTTCATATTGATTCACAAACGGTTGCATAGCTTGTCCGGTGGGAGGATTATTGCGACCAAAATTGAAGTAAGCGCTCTTAAAGTTTTTTTAAATTTCGGTAGCAAGTTTTAACGATTTTCAAACGTTTCTCGTTCGTGAACCATGCACCATAATAAAAATGTAAGACTTGACTGATGTTTTGACTTTGACAGATCATCATAAATTTTGCCAATAGTACCTAATGAATTTGAAATAAATTGACACAACAGAGGATGACATATGGGCACTTATCATGGAAGAAAAGTTTGAGAAGGCATCGCCGGACCTCAAAGGAAAAAAGGCTCCTGGATAACATACCGGGAGAACTATTGAAAAAATCAGGCGACAAGTACTGTACTTAAAAAAGAACTGTACAACTTAGTATGTAATATTTACAAGACTGGAGAATTGCCTAAAGACTTTGTAAAATGCATAATGATATATATACCTAAAAAATCAAATGCAAAATCATGTACACAATACAGAACATTGAGTCCGATGTGTCATGCATCAAAAATAGTCACCAGAATTATTATAAGGAGAATAGAAAAACAAATTGATGAAAACCTATCTGATGATTAATTTGAGTTTAGGAAAAGAGTCGGAACAAGAAAGGCAATCTTGGCATTGAGGCAAGTGATAGAGAAGCAGATGAAGAAAGGCAAACCTACTTTCTTAGCGTTCGTCGACCTTGAAAAAGCGCTTGACAATGTGAACTTGAATGTTCTATTCAGCATTCTTCATCAAACAGGAATCAACTTTAGAGAAAGAAGGCTCATCTATAATACCTATAAGCAAGAAACTGGAATAGTTTGTTGTGACAGCAAGTAAAAAACAGCATACATCAGAAATGGTGTACGGCAGGGTTGTTCCCTGTCCCCATACCTATTCAATATATATGCACAAAAGGCGATCGACCGAATAAGAGAAGAATTTGTCACAGGAATGAATGTTCATGGATATAAAGTAAACATGATAAGGTTTGCTGATGACATAGTAATTGCGCTAATTACAGAAAATGAAGAAGATTTTCAAAAGATCCTGAGTATGGACAAAACAATAGAGGAAGAATTTAATATGAATATAGAGGAGGAATTTAGTAAATACAACCACAACAAAAATTTTGGTCTGCAGTAGTAATGGCGAAAACCAGACAGCAATAGAGTCAAGAAATGAAATGATACAAGAAGTAAATGAGTTTATTTCTCTGTGAAGTAAAATAACGAATGATGGAAGAAGCAGCAGAGAGATGGTAAGTAGGATTGCCCGAGCCAAGAACGTTTTCTATTAAAAGAAGAACCTATTTACTGCAAAGAACATACGTCTTGATGTGAGGAAACAAATGTTGGATCTTGGCGAATCGATCACAGCGAATCTTGGACAATAAGAGGGAGAGAGAGGAAAAGACCTGGTGCTATAGAAGGATTATGAAAATCAGCTGGAAAGAAATGATCTCAAATTAGGAAGTCTTTAGAAGAGAGGGAGAGAGAAGCTTCCTTAGACATTGAAAAAGAAGACGGAATCACCTCGTGGGTCACATACTGCGACACGCTGGACTACTGAAGCTTATAATTGAGGGAACGATATAAAGGAAGGCCCAGACTGGAGTACATGAGTCAAATACTGGAAGATATGAGTTGTGGCTTATACTGTGAACTGAAGAGGAAAGCGGAGAGAAGGGAAGAATGGCGAGCTGCTGCCAACCAGCCGCACTGTTTAATTAACAGCTTATTAAACAGAAAAAAATGAGAATTTTACTTAGTTACCAGGTATGCATAAACCATTCACTACGTGGTTTAATCACTTCGGTTTTCTGGTGGGCCCAATGAAACAAAAATAGTGGATAATCTTTTAAATCTAGAACCATGATTTAATAATTGTCATAACAACGAAGTTTTGTATTTCTTAGCAAATATCAATAAAACTGCAATGAATAGCTTCGGAAAAGCTTCAGGTTTAGAAATAAGAGAAGCAATTGAATCTTTAACGTCTGCGAACGCGTTGAAAACGCACCAATGCATTTGGAAGCAGTTTTTGGTATTTTATGAATAGCGAAAATACAAATTTCTTGGGCGGACTTCGAATGAACATTTGGCAGGTATTCTCAAAGACTGCTTTAAGACTGCAACAAACGCTTCCAGAGAAAAGAAACTCCAGTTCTGCAGCTCTGACAACTGAAGAGGGAAAACTATGACGAAAACTCAACGGACGGCCTACAAGAAAAGTTGTACCAGGTTTCTGCTGTCGAGCTCGCGTGGCGTGGCAACGAAGCAACCTTCTGCCTAGTAGATTTTTTCAAGAAAGAAGTAGACATTTATGGTGAATTTACAGGTCGTATTGAATATTCTGTTAAACCATATTTCCAAATGTTCTCCAAATACCATATTCTCCAAATCTACACAGGGCGTAGAAAAACATACCGCTGCATCAAAATGGTTTACATCGAACAAAGCATGTCAAGACAAGTGTCCATTACGTCTACTACAGAAGATGTTAAGCAAAAGAACATCAAATATAGAAACAAACCGATTGTTCTTACCTCCAAATCCGGATTGGAAGAAGACAGGAAATTGGTACAAAAATTGTTAAATGGGTATTAACTAAATCAGTAAGTGGACACGTGTAGACGCACAGAGTAGGGGAGATTGGGGTAATTTCGGACACCTAAGGAAAAAAGTAAATATTACAAATACTAAATAAAAACTGTTAATTTCTTGATTATTAATTATTAACAATTAAAGCAAATTAAAAGGGCTATGAAATTCTGGCATGTACCAGATTTTTAATTTTGCTCCCCCGAAAAAAGGGTAAAAAGGAGATTAAGAAAGGAGAATAATAATGCCAACCTCAGCAAGCGTGCAAGAGGTGACGGCGATGCCGACCCAACTGACAACCTCACCTGCACATGGTGCACCCTGCTGATAACCAACGAGGCTCTGTCGACCGAGTTGCTGCCGGTATAAACAGCACCCCCTCGCCAGCCAACAGCTTCGGGTGGATAAACTGGCAGGGGTGGGGCAACTCCGGGAGTGAGAAATCACTCCCAAAGGCGGATGAACTGACAAACTGGTCAACGGCGTGGAGATGCGGAAAGGAACGAGAAGCTACCGCATTAAAGGTCTCTGAGTCATCCCTAGTACACATATCATAATGGCTAAAATCAATACAAAATGTTCCGGAGCTTATATTCCTCCGATCGCATATCCGGGGAGGAATGCATTGATATTAGCTAAAGGATCAAAATTAACACCTACACGAAAAATAGCGACATGGAATGTGATAAGCATGTTCCGATCAGGCAAGATGCATAACGTAGTAATGGAAATGGAGAGATTACAAATAAATATCTTAGGAGTGGCAGACGTCAGATGGCCAGGAAGTGGACAATGTGTAACCAACAACGGTATCATGTATTACTCTGGTACAAAAGATTCACAGAACTTGTATGGAGTAGCTATCCTAGTAACCAAAGAAACAAATAAATTCGTTACAAACGTCATACAATACAACTAACGAATAATACTCATTTTTAAATATTTGTTAGAATCGCAGGCAGGTACAGTAAATATCATCCAAATATATGCGCCAACAACAGATAAGACAGATGACGAATCAGAAAAATTTTACGCTGATCTGAACGATGTGCTAAGAATAAAGAAAAAGCACGATATAACAATTATACTCGGTGACTTAAATGCAAAGGTTGGCAAAAGAAATGTTGATAATTGCACAGGACAATGTGGAATGGGCCAAACTAATGACAGAGGAGAAAGATTAGTGGAATTGCTAATACTTACTTCAAACTACGCGAACGCAGACTCTATACATGGATATCTCCCAAACACAGCGAAGAATAAATAATCAGAAACCAAATCGTATATATACTAATTAATAAGCGCTACATAAATTCAATTCTTTCTGCAAAAACAAATCCGGGTGCGGATGTTGGATCAGACCACAACCCTATAGTGGCGAAACTTAATATAAGACTAAAAAGAACCCAAAAGAAAAGTAATGTATCTACTAAAGAATAATCTCATTGTATCCGAGATAAAACAAGATATCCAGGAAAAACTACACGAAATCCAAGCCGAAACAAATGATTCAAACTGTGATGCAAATGTCAAGTGGGGAAAGATCAAGAAAGCACTAATGCACAAAGCAAATGACAAACTTAATATCAGACAAGTAAAGAAAAAGCAAGAATGGATGACACCAGAAATACTCGGACTAATGGAAACACGCCGCAATCATAAAAATAACGATATTTCAAAATACAAAGAAATACATGCACTGATTAGAAGAAGAATCAGAGAAGCAAAAGAGAAATACATGACGGATAGGTGCAATGAAATAGAAGCACTTCAGGCAAACTACGATACATTCAATTGCACAAGAAAGTCAAAGAGCTTACAGGACTTGGGAAAAAGAGGCAAGGTGGCCTATTGAAAGACAAAAACGGTAACATCATTCTGGAATCCAAACTGAAAGTAAAGAGATGCGAGGAGTATTTAAAAAGTTTTCAGATCCAACAGAGCGGAGGCTCAAGATATAAATATCGAAATACCCGCATTCAAAATAACTAGAGAAGAGGTTAAATACACAATTAAGAACGCGAAAAAAGGCAAAGCAGCTGGACCAGATGAGGTTTTCACTGAAATCATCAAATTCAGGCAAAATACCTCGAGAATGCCTGAAATCGACATTCATAGTAATAGAGAAAAAACATAATGCGAAGGACTGCTCTGAATACAGGTCTATAGCCTCATGAGCCATACACTTAAAATCTTCTTGAAAATTATACACAAACGAATAACTACAAAAGCAGAAAGAGAAATTGGCAACAGGCAATTCGGATTTACTAACGGTCTAGGAACTAGAGACGCGCTGTTTGGAATAAATCTCCTATTACAAAGATGTTTAGACATGAACAAAGACGTGTCTAGTTGACTAAGAGAAAGTGTTCGATACAGTCAAACATGAACGACTAATCCAGATACTTAGAAGTAAAGGAATTGATGATTACGATGTCCGAATCATACAAAACTTATATTGGAACCAAAACGCGGTAATTAATATGGAAAATGAAACAACAAAAGATATCGAAATACAAAAAGGAGTAAGACAGGTGCGTGCTATCGCCCCTGTTATTTAACTCGTACTCCGAAGCTATCTTCGAAGAAACATTAGAGGATGAAACATCTGGAATAATAATCAACGGCAAACCTATAAACAATATTCGATATGCCGACGACACCATAATGATTGCTGATAATATCACAGACCTACAACGAATCATAGAAGGTTTAAACACCGTCAGCCAAAACTACGACTTCGAAAACGAAAATAAAAATCAAAAAAACGAAATTCATGATTGTTTCCAAAAGACCAATTATAGCGAATTTAAGAATAAACAACATCAATATAGAAAAAGTCAGCTCTTATAAATACCTGAAAACCATAATAAATGAAAATAACAATCAAACACAAGAGATAAGGTGCCGAATAGAGATGGCGAGAACAGCGTTCATGAAAATGAAAAATCTTGTAACCAACAGAGACCTAAACATGGAAATCAGAATCAGACTCTTAAGATGTTGTCTTCACAACCCTTCTATACGGAATGGAGGCATGGACGCTCAAAAAACAAGATACGGATAAAATCCAAGCGTTCGAACTATGGGTGTACCGACGAATGTTAAGAATAGCATGGACCGAGAGGAAAACAAATGAAGCAGTATTAACCCAGATGAATAAAGAACGAGAACTCATTAAAACAATAAAAACCAGAAAACTACAATATCTGGGCTAAGTCATGCGAGGAGATCGTTATGAATTTCTACAACTCATTATGCAGGGAAAAATATCAGGAAAGAGGAGTCTGGGAAGACGACGGATCTCCTGGCTCAAGAATTTGAAGGAGTGGTTCGATTGCTCCTCTATAGACCTGTTTAGAGCGGCAGTGTCTAAAATAAGAATTGCCATTATGATAACCAACCTCCGTTAGGAGAAGGCACCCTTAGAAGAAGAACAATTAAAACGATTTTATTTATTACTTTTAATCATATTTAATTAAATTTGAAAGTTAAGTAATTTTTTTGTCATAAAAAGAAGTCATTTTCGTGATCCCCTCTAATCCGTGGGGTAATCCCACAAATCCCAAATTATGGACAGTACATATGAAGTAGTAACGCCAGATAAATAAATAGTTTCAACTTATTTTATCATAAGAAATTAATATCATCTTGAACAGCACGTATATAAGTCATTTGTTAATAGATAAGTTAAAAATAAATAATTAATAAAGAATAAATAAAAATCTCTACATAAATCACAGAGGAACCCTTTGCTTGTGCTTTCTTCATGTGCCCATAAATTGCATCCATAGCACATTATCCATTCTTCAGTGGGTGGTTCTTCATATTTTCCCGCACAAAAATACAATAATACTCATTTTGAGTTTGATTATCTTCTCTGTTTTGATTTCTTGTTTTGTTTTCGTCTTTTTTGTTTCGTGTCTTTTTTTAGGTTTTTCAACCTGCTCTTTACCAAGCAAATTCCCTAAGTTCTTTACACCTTCTTCAGATAATATACAAATCTTATTTTTTTATTTTTTATTTCTTCTGCCGTCATTTTTTTTCTGATTATTTTCCTCTAAAATTTCTTTTATCGGAGTACTAGTTAGAATAACGGAATGTTTTTTTCTAACTCTTCGGTTCGTGCTTTTCTTTGGTAAGATAGGCAGGGTAACAATATCAGTAAGGGGTACTATTGCATTTATTGAATCCTTCGATTGATTCAACGATAACTGTTCATCAGGCAAATTTTCATTGTCCAAAAAACGCATTCACGCGTCAAAGTACTAGTTGCGGTTTTAGGTTGTGCAACTTCTGATCTCTCTTCTGACTTTCTTTGTGAAAAGTTTTCAGAAGGTATGGAATCAGGTTCTATACCTTCAGATGTTGAAATTTCAAAAAATTCTTCGAATATTTCACGATTAATTGGATGTATTCCTGCGAACAATTCAACTCTGGCGAACAATTCAACAACTTCATATTGTGTAATTCTTCTTCCTACATGTTCAGCCATATTTAAATCACATTTTCGGTAATATGCTACTTTTTAGTGGACCAAAAATGTCAAATCTCTGAAAGCAAACAAAGCCGAAGTGAAAGCAAAATTATTCCATGCTGACGACGTAACAAAACAGATTCAAGACTAAAGTGATTATGATCATCTAAATCAATCATGATTATCTAAAATCAATAGTACAGATTTTTCAGGCGACAGTTTAGCATGTGAAATAAACTGCTGCAATCTTATTACTGTCTCCTCGCAATAAATTAGAATTCATAAGTTTTCTTTTAAAAATAAAGTACGGAGGAATGTATTTTCCCGAAGCACTAAATGAGCATACAACGGTTGTAGTAGCTCCTCTTTCTTCACTCGTAGTCTTACTCACTTGTTTTTGACCTTTAAGCTAAGATTTAAAAAAAAAATTGAACATTTGTGATACCCATTTCATCAACGTTGAAAATACTATCAGCGTTGAAATGATGGTAGTTCATCTGGATAAAATGCAGTTATTCTATTTAATGAAGTAGCTTCTGATTTTCTCAATTAAATTTCAGGATGTCTTTTGATAAATCCATAATACCAGTCTTTACCTGCCATGTGAGAGTTCTTATTAAATTTGTGATTTAATTTATTTTTTTCTGCAAACTTAAAAGCAGTCTTCCGTACAGCTTCAACAGTCAATCCATAGAATAGTATATAAAAAAAATAGTATGCAAATAGCATTTGATAATATGCTCTGCTAATTCTTTTTCTTGTGCTTCAGAAAATACAGATTTTCTTCCACTCTTTGGCTGAACTAAAACTTCTTTTTTTTTAATGATCATGTATGATGTATAACTTTGGTATATAATATTTTTTAGCTGCTTTTCCTATACTTAATTGTTTACTTCTTACATCTCTTATTGCACGTTCCAAATTGCTTAATTCATATTGTTTCAATTTTTCTTTTATATTTTCGAACCATCTAGAAAAAAAATTTGTACAGTATGATTATCGATGTGGGGCAATTGCAAACGTCCGTGATTATCCCACTCAATTCGTCCGCGATTGCCCCACAACCAGCGTTGCCATCCGTACGATAATTATCGTACTAGTACGATAATTTCGTGCTATCGTACGATGTGTGATAGCGACTGACTATCGTACGTAAATATACGATAATATTTACATATTCTAGGATACGTACGATAATATTTAGATATCGATTCATTAAACAACATGAATTACTACAAACAAGATTTTAAAAAATTACCGAGATTTAGCTCGAAATATTTATAACGAGTTCAAGAATAGTGCTAAAAGGCAACACAATTGTCAACAATTTCAAATTTCGAAGCTTCTTGCACATCCAAACACATAAAATTCTCCGCCCTTCACTAACCCGTTACATTTGAGCGCTGATGTTTCGAGAATAAGGGGGTGTTTCTGCAAGATGTTTCGAGCAGTGGGATGTTTTACAATTATGTTTTACTGAACAAGTACTAGAGGCACGACTGCATGCTGTTGAGCAGATTATTCAATATCTTAATAATCCAATTATCAAACTGTATTCTTTGTTTTTAGATTGGGCCCTACCAAAATTCAAGAAACTAAACGAATTATTTCAGTTTGAATCTGTTGTACTAACATGCATTCATGATAAAATGTGTCGAAATTATCAAGAAATTTTAGTCATACCTATGCAAGAATTACATTTATCAAACAGATTTGAACAAAATCGATACAGCAAATGAAGAACAGCGTTTACGTCCAGAACAGATGTATTTTGGTGTTCTGGCTAAATGTAAGTTAAACTCTCGGATATTCGTCATAACCAACGACTAAAATCCGATTTCACAACTGCTATAATTTTTTTTAAACAGGCTTTGAAAAAATGCGATTTAATTTTGAAGATCCTGTATTGCTCTTATCAAACCTCCATCCTTCTAGAGTAATGCTCAGAAAAACGAGAGATGCCACGTCCAGCTTACTTCGTATTGTATCTACTGACGAATATCAGAAAATCGGTGACGAATGGCACCAATTGTCTTTTTTCGAGATTCCTGGTTATATTGTTATTAATGATTATGTCGGTGATTTTTGGTCAAAATTAATGAACTGCAATGAAAGAGACAAGGGACTTAAAAATCTCTTTCTCCTTCTCGAAAAAGTCCTTCCTCGACGTTATTTCTATTTCTTCCTATTCCTCTTAGCAAATTTAGCAAAATTTATCCAGATTAATTTAATAAAAAGTAAATCAAGAAACAAACGTCCACAGTCAATGGTATAATTTTAGCAAAGCAAAAGATTAAAAGCATTAAGGTTGATTGCACGACTTTTGAACCAACCGAGGGACAATATAGTCGTATGACAAACGCTTTAATGTACAAAAAAAAGGAGAGAATGATAGAGAATCGTAGCGGACGTATTCTCAAACTTTATAATGATGATGATTTTAATGAGTTCGATAATATTCCGTGCCAAATGATATTTGAAGTTTAAACTAGTAGTTGAAGTTTAGTAGGTCTATCAATATGTCTCTTTAATATGTTAACCAAAAAAAATTTAAATTATTCAAAATTTAACAGATACTTCTTTCTACTACAGTCACGAATAAAAATTTAATTATTTAATGTCAGTCTTTCTTTGTAGTCGTCATTGGTTTATTTTTTTACTTTCAAAACAAATTCAAATCCTAATAGTTGGCATGCAATTATAAAGAGCTACGATCCGTGTATTTGGAATTTTCTGCTATTAGATTATGGAGATAGGCAAAATAATGTATATTGTATATTTCGATTCAGATAAAATGTATATTTCGTCAATCCAAAAGTATGAATTTTCATAAATTTTCGCATGTGTATTTCGCACATACGTGAGTAAATATTAAATGATAAAATTTAATAAAATCTGATGTTGAGTGTAATATCTGTTCACATGAACATGAAGAGAAACTTCTTTTTTTAAATATTTGGAAATATACGATAATTTTTGCAAAAGTACGATAATTTTACACCCCTGGTACGATCAGCGCTACCTTTCAGACTGCCAACACTGCCCACAACGTTAAAAAATAAAAACTTAATATTTTTTTGAGGTTAGAAATAAATAAAAATAAGTATTTGCGTCAGATTTTTTTCCTTAAATTCTACTTAACACGTCGTAAATAAATTATAATTATCATTTATGTGTAGCAAGAATATAACGAATATATACATGACAAAAAATACATGCAAAAGGATAAAAATATTAAGTAATATTTACCTTGAATAAAAAGCAGAACCTGGGCAGCTGACTTATTGCCTGACACTACGTATACATTAACCTACAATTCCATGTAAAAAAAAACTTTAAAAAAAAAATTCCTAAGGTACTGAAATCGTGGTGTCCCGGATACCCCGCGTTCGCCATTAGACCACTCTCCCCTATTGGGATTGATACCAATGAGATAAAAATAACCAATCTCTCAAATTGTTCTTCGGCTGTATGCAATTTGATAAAATCGGGAGAAAACTTACAAGAGTTTATTAACATTACTGGTCATTCTTCAAGTGAGTCTCTCAAGCCATACCTTAATCATCATAAAAGCATGGCGCGCTAAACTGAATTCACATTATCTTCGTGTACGCTCCAAGTTTATAGTGTCTAGATAAGTATTTTCACCCTTTTTTCTTTGAGTGGCACCCCTGACTGCAAAATAAAAAATCGTAGCACCCCTAACATTTTAATACAAAAAGCTGAAAATTAACTGACGAAAAGTTATCTTGAACTATACTTGAGTAAATTTCTAAAAAAAGTAAAATTCTAAAGAAAATGCCTAAATTTTGCGGCACCCCAATCTTGGCGCCGTGGCATCCCAAGATATCACGCCATCCTGGTTGAACAGACAGAGAACAAAGCCACTTACTATCAACGTTGTATAAAACATCACAAATTTCTACAATATTAGATAATTTTTATTTTACTTTTTTTTGTATTCAGATATTTATTCGTCCTATTCAAATTCAAAAACTGTTCAACGAGTTATTTTCCGTGTAGAGAAAAATCAAGCAAGGATATTCCGAATTCACGAGACTTTTCAGAATCCAAATATTTACATATTCCATTATATCATATTTGAGTTTATGTCAAATAAATTTTAATATTTATATAATTCCTGATAATGAAGCATAAGTCCAACCTATTTTGCATACACTTTTACTGACTTTGAAACCAACGGATTTTCCATAGTTTGTTTAGGCGTATTTTTAACCGCAAATAAATATTTTAATTTTGTATCAAATTAAATATTCAACAACATATTTTATTATTGTATAAACAGATATAGTCAGATCAAACGACACTAAAGTGAAAGGACTAAATTGTTTAGACACAATAGAAGTCTGTCTAGTCTGGTCTAGTTTAGTTTTGTTATCTAGTCTAGTTTTGTTAATCTCAAGTCTACTCTTGTTGGTCTAGTGTACTCCATCCAGTTCTGTATAGTCTTGCATGTATTGTTTTGACTGTCTAGTTTTTATAATTTCATAACACATAGACAAATAAATTTTAAATCAAGGCAATAGTTAACTTTCCAATGAGTTGGTCGTCCGGCAATGCCTCAGACTTAATTAGGAAATTTGAAGCAGACAAGGATTATCCTTGAGCTCGTTAATTTTGTTCACCCTCTGGATTCTTATCTATGAGTGAGGCGTCGTACTTGCGCAACAAGCAATTACTGGCCGTTTACACCTTTTGCACCATTCAACTACTTAATGGTGTTGATTTTGATAATTCACATCGTATATTGAAACTAGTTGACGCCGGTTTTTCGTAATTATGCGCAAAACCGTAATCGATTCTTTGAAAAAACAAACATATTTTCACTTTGTGCTTCTAATATCCTAATCAAATATCTATTAGGATATCTTCTGATATCCTAATCAAATTTGCAAAAATTAAACTATTTTTGCTGAAACCTACTAGTTTTTTTCATTTGATCAATACTGGAAAAAATGTATAGCATTAGTAAACGTAGATAGGCAATACTCGAAAGATAAGATGTAGAAAAGACTAAACAAATAGTAGTAGATAGAGAAGACTAGACAAACAAGACTTGATGCTACCAATGCTACACAGAGAAGCCTAGACAGGCAACACTCGATAGACAAGAATACACAAGTAGTACTAGACGGATAGAACCAGATAGACAAGTCTAGACAGATTAAACAAATAAACATAGAGAGCTATGACTAGATAGACAAGATTAGTCGGACAAGACTACATACACTAGACTAAACAGATAAGATTTGTCAAACTAGATTTCTTGTTTAATTATATATAAGAAAAAAATTTATAAGAATAAAATTATTGTTTCCTTTAGTTCCATTTTTTTGTCTTCGCGTACATTAATCATGTTTCTCCAATGTCCCAGAGCATTTTCACACTCACACGTTCCACATGTTCCTCGTCCATTAGAAAACTCCATTTATCATCGACTTATCAAAACCTTATATTATTTTTCCTTGTCAGATTTTCCACAACCCCATACGCCAAAAATAAAACAATTTTCACAAAAAAAAACTCTTAATGAACAGGCTGCTAAACCATAATAATTATAAGACAAAAGTAGTCAGTCGAGTCTAGACACATAAGACTTGACATACGAGAAGTTAGACACATGGAACAAAATAGATTTGTCTTGTATGCCCAATCAATTGATTTTAGTCTTTATTGTCTTTCAGAAAGGGCTAAGTAAAGGGTTATGTATTTTCAAGGACATTAACCCTTGCGAAAAACCTCACATTATTTTTTTGTAAATGTAATCCTCATTCGTTTAAAAATTCTTATGGAAATCACATGAACTGACAAATTCGTCCTTGAATTTATTATAAATAATTAATTAAGGACTTTTTTTGTTTAAATTCTTACTTCAAAATGTAAATAATGAGAAAGACCGGTGATGTACCAATTGCACGTTGAGCTTCAATAAGTCAGTTGCAATGAGAATAAATAAAATGCTAATGAAAAAAATTACACTTAATATTTCCTTTTTCGTTGTAAAAAGTTTCTATTTCTTCGTTAATTGTAATCAAATAGAGTTAAATAAAAAGTACCGAAGGCTGCCTGTTATTATGATACAGTTAACTCGTGAAGGTCAATAAAAACTAAAAGTAGTTTCAGAGCATTTGCAAAAATACATAAGCGTACCTTTTTCTCCTAAACTCAAACATGTCTCGGCTAATTAAACAAATCGAACGTTTTCCTAACACAAGGACATTTTTATTATGCATACCAAAAATACATATTATTCAATATTATATCCCTTATTATTGATCTCGATTAATTTTATGTTTATTTTAGATTAATCAATACAAAATATACAGATAAGATGGACAGACAAAACTGGAGAGAAAAATCTAAACAAAATTAGACAAGCAAGACTAAATATACATAACATAATATAGATATAATACGGCAATAAGGCTATAGGAATACGGAACAAGTGGGGTTCCATCAATGTTGTTGGAATTTGTTTACTGCACCAGGTGAAGTAGACTAAGCAAATAGTTTTTAAAGACTTACAACAAGTTATTATTAGATAATATATTAATTTAATATTAATCCTTTTGTTTTATGCAAATTTAAAACACCAATTAGAATTGCGAATTGATGATTTGATAAATATTGAATATTTATGAAATTAATTTCAATGAGCAATAAAAATATAAACAATATATAAATATTGCGAAAACGCAATTGATCTAGAATAAATATCAAAACTCGAAATGGCAGACCAATTTAATACGTATTTTGAGGAAACCCCCAAAAAACTATAAGTAATATTAATCCCACAGATATTTCGGCTCAACACATAAAGTTTAATCCCAACACAATATATATCCACGAATTCTCAGAAAATAAGGTTCTATCTATAATTGTTTCCATACAAAACAAATCAAGAAGCGGATCCGATGGCCTTCCATGTCAAATTTTCAAAAACTGTGTCCGAAAATCCGGAATAATATTGTCTTTAAAAAATAAAACATCTAGAGGACCAGATGAAATTCCTGGAAATATAATTAAGGAGTTCCATCATTTACTATTAAAACCTATTACTAATATAATCAATCGCCTCTTTTAGTGAGGAGCAGTTCCCAGAAATATAAAAAATTGTAAAAATCATCCCAATATTTAAGAAAGGGGGAAAAACAGAAAATACATAAAATACATAAAATGCAGGATTTATAGAGAAATATAAGCTAGCACAGACACGCCAACATGGTTTTTTGCAAAGTAAAGTCTACTACAACTGCTCTGGTAGAATTATATAAAGTATTATTAGAAGAGGTGGATAAAGGGAAACACCCCATAGGATTTTTCTGTGACCTGACCAAAGCATTAGACTGTGTCTCGTACCACACCTTGATGAACACATTATATGATTACGGAATTAGGGGGAAAGATTGGAGATGGATTAGATACTACCTGTCAAACAGGAAACAATACGTTACGGTGTCGATTGGAAACGAATTGGGCCAATCTGACATCATAGAGACAAATATTGTGGTTCCTCAAGGGAGCATTTTAGAACCTACATTATTTTTATACATCGAAGATTTTGTATAAACTATGCGAATACTCTGCTGCTCAACACAGATAAAACAGAGTACATGCAACTCTACATACAAAAGCCTTTCAATCAAGACTTAGGTGAGGAGACTTTTAAACACAGACGATCTCCGAATCTGATATTATGCCGAGGTACAATCGTTATTGGCTTACCAGATTATATTATGGCGAGCTTCGTCACAATTAGAAGCAATATTAATTGCACAAAAAATAATTATAAGAAACATGCAAGCAATATAAGTTACAGACTCATGCAGGCCCCATTTTAAAATTCTGGGAATTTTTACAGTCGTAAGCCGTTATATACTCGAAACCGTTTTGTGGATTCATAAACACCGAAGTAAGTTCCAAAAAAACGAAAACAAGCATAACTATAATACCAGAGGTCTTTTGGATACCAAGAGGAGACACTTAACCCTATGCAGTCATGGAGTCGAAAACAAAGAAATTCAGATTTACAATTACATTCCAACTAACCTGACAAATGAAAAATCTTACAAGAAATTTCGTAAAAAGTTGAAGGCGATGCTACTCAATAATACAATATATTCACTCGGTGAATTTTTTTTTTGTAAAATTAATTAATAATTTGTAAGATTGAGATATCCTATAGATACTTGTATCTCAATTGGGAAATAAATATTTTGATTTTGAAATTATCAAAGAGTTCAGCCATTACCTATTGACTCCTATAATAGACATAATCAATGCCTCCATCGCGGACGAACAATTTACAGATATTCTCAGAATAGCAAAAGTCATTCCAGTACATAAAAAGAGATCAAAAAAGGATATTGGAAATTACAGGCCGATTTCCCTTATTTCTGTACTGTCAAAAATTATTGAATACGCTATACATAGCAGAATCATCTAATTCATAGAAA
Source organism: Phosphuga atrata (assembly GCA_944588485.1). Lineage (NCBI taxonomy): Eukaryota > Metazoa > Arthropoda > Insecta > Coleoptera > Silphidae > Phosphuga > Phosphuga atrata. Next base: position 51,949 of record CALYMW010000152.1, on the reverse strand, counting down.
AATAACTAAAATAACATAATAACATTATTCCATGTAACAACATGGATTTCGTAAAGGGAAATCAACTTCAACTGCACTAGCAGAGTTCCACAACACTATTTTAAAAGAAATAGTCATAAACCCAAAGGAATATTCTGCGACTCAAGTAATGCATTTGATTGTGTCTCGCACAAAGCATTTCTAAACTATTTAGAATTATTAAACAAACTATTTAGATATGGAATCGAAGGGAAAGCCATTAGATGGCTACAATCATTCTTAGAAAACGGTAGGTAGCATGTTACAGTAATAAGTGGAAATAAAACAGAAAAGTTCTACATCATTTGTAACAATATTGAAGGTCCCCCAAGGGAGCGTTCTTGCACCTTTTCTTATTGTACTTATAACACTTTTCTTATTGTAGATAGCACACTTATAATAAGTTATATAAACCGACAACATTGTACATTGTATTCAGATAATACTAGCTTTATGAGAATATTAGGAGAATATGAACATAAAGTCAAGAACAGATGAAGAATTAGGTGACCTAACGTACTACCTATCACAATATGATTTCCAAATTAAATATTCTCTAGGCATCGAAGTCTAGATACAACATCGAAGCAGACTGCCTAAGTAGAAATCCCGTGCTAGAACAAAATGAAAACCTAGATGAACAACTAAAAGTAGTAAACTTAATAAAATTAGAAGACAAGACAAGATACAATGCTGAAGAAACAAGTTAATATCAAAGAACAATGTTTATTATAAGAAAATAAGAAAAATAATTCTATCAGAAATTTTCAGTATAGAATTTATTAACCCTTTCACCGCCATCCCGGGTGGTTTGACCCAGGGTCCTGAATTCATACAGCGCCGTCCCGGGCGATGTAGCCCGGGGTTTCTTTTTGACCCGGGCCATCAAGTGATGATATGCTGAAATTATTTCAATTTTGCAGATTTCTATAATTTAAAAAAAATCAAGTCAATCAAATCATATTTTTAAAAAGTCAGTGTGACAGTATTTACCCTTTATGGATCATTATTTAATTTTGTCCTCGTCGGACGAGGATGATTTAAGTGGAATTTCTAGTATCACATCTAGTAATTCAACCTAAGAAAGTAATGGAACGGTTTATAACAATGATGATTTTCCTTTGAGAAGAAAAAGAGTGAAAAGAATCTTAGCAAGTGAATCTAAAACTGATGAACTAACACGAAATTTGCCTCATACAGAAAATTTATAGCCTTCTTGCACTGCAGCACAACACAAATTCATTGTTAGTTCAAATGAGGGGATAAAACGTAATATAGCCGAAATTATGTCTAGAGGAGAGCCAATTGATTTTTTTTAAAACCTGGTGGCTTTTTTTATGTAGAGCCCTTTTTATGTTAAGTTTTACCTGGTGGATGAATATTTGCTTACAGTCCAACCCTTATTGGCATAAGTTTGTAAAAAATTTGATTTCCATTCTAACCATTCTGAATGTAAACTAAACTTGATCATAATGGATGAATACCAGTCTGTACCAGATTTTTCCAGAAATAATCTGAAGATTTCAATTTTGTCTTCATCTCTTACTATATCAAACCTTTCGCATTCTTTTTCAAATATTTTCATCCAATAATATGCGCTTATATTTTTTCCATCAAATTTTTCAAGTACTAACCTATCTGCTAATTTTTTTATACTTTGTTTTTCTTTTTTTTTGCTGATTTTCCATTGGCAATATTCTGTTTTTCTTGTGTAATTTCCTCTAAAAATTGGTCTTGAAAAATCATGTTTGCATCCTCATCCACATATGTTTTTAGTATATGTCTCATTTTTATCCATACACTTCTAGTTTGATGTCTTTTTTTGTGTAGTATTAATGTATTAATTAAGTATTAATGTATTTTTTATTGTAGCATAAGCTTTAGAGGCGTAGATAAGTTTGTGAATTGATGCTGCTTGAAATTCCTCAGGAATCAGGAAAATTTTGTCATCTTGTGTGACAATTGAGGTTATAAGAATATGCAAACTTTTCGTCCGTTGCTGCCTTTACTTCGAACGTAAATTTCAACTTTTCCATTTGCTGACAAAAATTGTCGTTTTATAATAATATTTTCTACTGATTGGGTCGACACTCAATCAAGTCAATTTAAAACACTCTTGAGTTGCTCTATAAGAAAAGTATTTATTTATGAACAATATTATAATTTTTTTTAAAACAATATTATAAATTCTAATAACAAAATCTTACCTATAAGAAAAGAAACGACAATTAATTTTTTTAATTGTAATATCGATTCTCAATTCACGTAACTAGTTTTAACAAAATTATAACAAATAAAAAAACAAATAGCACCCGTTGTCTAGGTTTAGGACTACTATGATGTTTTAAACAGAGTATAATTAAAGCAAATTATATTTTTCTACTGATATATGTGAAAATTACATTTTTTCCGCGGCTTACCCTACGTGAAAGTGACATTTTTTCATTGTAGAGATGAAAATATTTTCACATCTAGAGATGAAAATGAGCATTTGAAATTTATGATTTTCTCGATTAAAAAACTAAACTAACCAAATTTGCATGGACTTTTTTTGGACTTTTGAATGGACTTTATTAATTATATCAATTTCAATGGAACATTTTATGTACAAACGTAAAACGATCCTGAAACTATTTAAAAAACCGAAATAAAATTAGAACATTTGACTTGAAAAGTATCACCTTCTATGAGAATGCAACAATGTTACCATGGAAACGAACAAACCCACAAATAAATTTGTAATGACAGTTCCGATAGTTCGCTTCGAATTGTTTCTATTAAATTCGAATTATGGATTCTGCAACCGAATATCAGTAGAAAAAATGGCATTTACTACTCGAGATTAAAGCGTTTTTTTTGGTTCGGTGTGATTGCTAACTCGCTGGCGCTCGTGAGCAAATTCTCACTCAAAAACGCCACTTTCATCTCTTGTAAAATATACTATTTTCTATATATATATATATATATATATATATATGTTGTATTGTTTTCTCGGGGATTCCGCGTTGATACTGAGGGTTGGCTCTGAAAAGAACCGGATTCTCGACGTTTCGGCGAACTAACATTCGCCATTCTCAAGAGATATATGCGTCCGTGCAGGTCAACCATTAGACGCATACTGAGAGCTCGTTCGTGCGATGCTTATTATACTTATAGCTGTATGGCTTCGGGTCATGCGCGTTGTGTGCGGTGCTTCGATTCGGTTGTTTGTCTGTCTTGTTGGTCGTACATGAGTTTGGGGTGTCTGGGATTGCATTTTGAGGGTGGATATGATCGGTCGCCATGCTGGGGGTAGTCTCAAGGAATCGTCTCTCGTGTTCATACAGTAGTCTCGTTTTTCTATCTCTATGGCTTCTCTGTATACTCGTGCCATTTTGTGGCTAATCTGTGCAACAGTCCTTGAATTTCTAAAGTCCATCCAGTGACCGGTGTTTGTGTGTTGGACAAGTGCCGATGAAACTTTGTCTCTGTGTCTGACTGAAACTGCATATTCTTGAATCCTAGCCGATATTTTTCTATTGGTACGTCCAATGTAGGTTCGTTCACATGTTCCGCAAGGTATTTCGTAAATTCCATGGGATTCTAACGGGATGGTGTCTTTAACGCTGCGTAGCATGGAGGATATTTTCTGGTTAGGTTTGAAAATGGTGTCGATTTTGTGTCTTTTAAGAATTCTTGCGATTTTGTCAGTTGATCCATGCACATATGGTAGGTATGCTGTGCTAACGCGTTTCTTTGGCTACTGTTCTCTGTACGACGGAAAGCTCTGGTTATTAACCTGTTTGGATATCCATTTGAAGAAAGAGCTTCTCGTAAGTTTCTCAATTCTTTCGGTAAGTTAAGCTGGTCGGCTAGTCTTTTGGATCGGGTGGTGAGAGTGTTGACTACAGATGCTAGATGTTTGGGATGATGGTGCGAAGAAGCGTTCAGATATGTGTCTGTATGGTTTGGTTTCCGGTATACAGTGTGTACTTAAGGTGCCGTCAAGTTTCTTCTGTATCAAAACATCCAAGAAAGGAAGTCGTTGATGCTTTTCTATCTCCATTGTGAATTTAATTTGGTCGTGTTGGGAGTTAAGATGGGTAAAGAATTTGTCCAACTCTGGTCTGCCGTGGGGCCAGATTACAAATGTGTCGTCAACATATCTTAACCAGAGTGTAGGTTTAAGTGTGGCTGATGAGATTGATTTGTCCTCAAAATCTGTAAGAAATATGTTGGCTATTACTGGGGATAGAGGTGAACCCATTGGTGCTCCTAGGACTTGTTTGTATATTTGACCGTCGTACCTAAAGTATGTATTCGTTAAATAATGTTCTGCCAGATCTGATACATATCTTTCTGGTTTTAATTTCGATCTTATGATGTTTAAGGCCTCAGGGACCGGTACTTTTATGAATAAAGATACAATGTCAAAGCTCACAAGGCAGTGGCCGGGATGGAGTTTATGATTTTTCAATATGTCTATGAAGTGTTCAGCATTGCGGACATAAGAATCACAATCTTCGGCGTATGATTGTAAATATTTTGCTAAATGTTTCGCAAGGAAGAACCAACGGAGCTCTATTGGTGTGAGTGGTGCTCCATCTTTGTGGATCTTTGGTAAACCATATATCTTGGGACACCGTGAAGATTTCTCACTTGGTATGAGATAATTCATTGTTTCCTTGTCAATGCTGGAGGTTAGGATCTTTTGTTTAGTAGTTTTTTCAAGATAGGTTGTGGGGTTCGTTGTACTGGGTAAATAAGCTGGATCATCTAAGATTGTGGTCATTTTTTGTTTATAGTCAGCACTGTTCATGACTACAGAGCAATTTCCCATATCAGCTGGTAGGACCACAATGCTGTTGTTTTCTCTTAGTGCCTTGAGGGCTATGAATTCCTCATATGAGAGGTTTCTTGTCGGTGGTTTGGCAGATCTCAAAATGTGGCATGTTTCCTGTCTTATTGTCTCGGCAAATGTGACAGGGAGTTGTGAAATAGCAGTCTCGACACCAGTGATTATGACTTCTTTGGGAAGGCGAGTTGGTGCTATTGCAAAGTTAAAACCAACACGACCAAATTAAATTCACAATGGAGATAGAAAAGCATCAACGACTTATTTTCTTGGATGTTTTGGTACTGAAGAAACCTGACGGCACCTTAAGTCACACTGTGTACCGGAAACCAATCCATACAGACACATATCTGAACGCTTCTTCGCACTATCATCCCAAACTAGCATCTGTAGTCAACACTGTCACCACCCGATCCAAAAGACTAGCCGACTAGCTTAACTTACCGAAAGAATTGAGGAACTTACGAGAAGCTCTTTTTTCAAATGGATAACCAAACAGCTTAATATCCAGAGCTTTCCGTCGTACAGAGAACATTAGGCAAAGAACTGAAGAACGCCAGAAACCCGTTAGCACAGCATACCTACCATATGTGCATGGATCAACTGACAAAATCGCCAGAATCCTTAAAAGACACAACATCGACACAATTTTCAAACCTAACCAGAAAATATCCTCCATGCTACGCAGCGTTAAAGACACCATCCCGTTAGAATCCCATGGAATTTACGAAATACCTTGCAGAACATGTGAACAAACCTACATTGGACGAACCAATAGAAAAATATCGGCTAGGATTCAAGAACATGTAGTTTTAGTCAGACGCAGAGACAAAGTTTCATCGGCTCTTGTCCAACACACAAACACCGGTCACTGGATGGACTTTAGAAATTCAAAGACTCTTGCACAGATTAGCCACGAAATGTCACGAGTATACAGAGAAGCCATATAGATAGAAAAACGAGAATACTGCAGGAACACGAGAGACAATTCCTTGAGACTGCCCCCAGCATGGCGACCGATCATATCCACCCTCAAAATGCAATCCCAGACACCTCAGACTCAGGTACGACCAACAAAACAAACAAACAACCGAACCGAAGCACCGCACACAACGCGCAATACCCGAAGCCAGACAGCTGTAAGTAGTCGCATCTCACGAACGAGCTCTCAGTATGCGTATAACGGTAAACCCGCACGGACGCATATATCTCTTGAAAATGGCGAATGTTAGTTGACCGAAACGTCGAGAATCCCTCAACATCAACGATGAATCCCCGATATATATATATATATATATATATATATATATATATATATATAATATATATATATATATATATATATATATATATATATTTTATATATATATATATATATATATATATATATATATATATATATAAATAGTTTTTTCTACTGATTGGGTCGACACAGTCAATTTAAAACTTTTGAGTTGCTCTATAAGGAAGGTATTTATTTATGAACAATATAATACATTTTTTAAAAACAATATTATATATACTAATAACAAAATCTTACCTATAAGAAAAGAAACGACAATTAATGTTTTTAATTGTAACGTCGATTCCCAATTCACGTAACTAGTTTTAACAAAATTATAACATAAATAAAAAAACAAATAGTATCTGTTGTCTAGGTTTCGGACTACTATGATGTTTTAAACAGAGTATTATTAAAGAAAATTATATTTTTCTTTACATATATATATATATATATATATATATATATATATATATACATATATATATATACATATATATATATATCTTTCCTACAAAACTAAAAATTGCCAAAGTCATACCTATTCACAAGAAAGGCGACCCAAATATATGCAGTAACCTTAGGCCAATTTTAATTCTATCAGTTGTCTCAAAAATTATTGAATCCTATTTAAAAATCGGTTAGTAAGTTTCCTAGAAACGAACAATATTCTATGCTCGGCTCAATATAGCTTTAGAGAAAATAAATCTACAGTAACAGCACTTATAGAAGTTGTGTAATCGAACCTTGGAACCTTGGAAGACATAAAAGAAGCAATGATCTGCTGCCAAGACTTAAGCAAAGCTTTTGACTGCGCAAACCATCAGATCCTAAAACAGAAATTGTACTTCTACGGAATCAGAGGGAAGGCAGAAGCAATACTAAAATCATACCTTAAGAACCGCAAACAAATAATGTGGAATGAGAAGAAATTACAGTCACAGGAAGAGAGTCTAAAACTTCCCATTACCTGGGGTCAATATTGGATGCCATATTGTTCGTTAGCTATATAAACAACTTTTCAGTAAATGTAAACAGCTTCAGAGCATGCATCTTCGCGGATGATACATCATTTATCAATATCGATAACGACAGAAACATCCTCAAACAATGATCATATTCAGCCTTAGACAATACTCACAAATGGATAAATGGCTTTGTACTCAATTCTGAAAAAACGCAACATTTAATATTTACTACTAAACATATGATCGAACAAAATGGAGTTACTCTTCTGGGATTCCATTTATACAGCTCACTAACATGGAAACTACACATACATTACATGGGTAATAAATTCTCGGCATCAATATTTTCTATTAGGAGGATTAGTTTTAGAGTAAACGAAGCAGATGCGAAGCTCAACTACTATGTATACTTCCATAGTGTGGCAACATATATGGACTTATGCAGTGGGGGGCTCTCCTGCATCAAGAACAATATTTCTTCTACAAATGCGAGCTATTCAAGCGAATATAGGAGCACATTCAACTGATTTTGATTCGAAGTCTGAGCTTTCTATCTCGACTATTCCCAGAAGTTCGGTCATTTCTTCTTCGTTTTGTTCGTTGATTGGGGAATCGTCGGCAAACCGTTTCTTTCCCTATTTCCTTATCGCCAATGACTATTCCACCTATTTGTTTTATTTCCCTACCGCCAATAACTATTTCACCTTCCCAGTTCTCCAGAGCTCCTCTTAGTATAAACTCACCATATACATATGTTGAATTGTAAGGGTGATAGGATGCATCCTTGCCGAACTCCTCATATTATCCTAAAGGTTCTTGAGTTTCTTCCCTCGATCTTGATGATTCTTTTGCTGTTGTCATATAAATTTTTTAGCAGAACGACAAGGTGGGAAGGAGTTCTTAAGAGAGCATGTTGATGGCTTGCTTAACATCAACTTTTAAAATATCAGGTTCCTATTCTACTTGTGTGATGGGTGGGAGCCGAACTGTTCCCTGACGATGAACTTCATAGTAGAGGTCTTCACATTACTGTCGCCATACCTTGACTACGTCGTCGAAGTTGGTTATGACTATAAGCATTGAAATTAAGGATGACAACATCCTTGTTTTCAATTTTCCACGTACTTGGTTTGAACTCTCTCGTGTCTTCTTTTTTTCTTTGGAATAGATCGCGTGTTTCATTCGTGTTTGCAAATCTTTCAATATCTTTGCATGTGTTCCGGAGGTGTTCTTTTTGTCTTGTCTGCATAGTCTTTGTATTTTGCGGCTTAATATTTTTGTCTGTTTTAATCTGTTTTCTGTTCTTCGTTTCTTATACCTATCAGCCTGATACTTTTTCTCCTCTTCACTATATTCCATGTTTCGTCAGTCACCCATTGCTTGTTTTCAGCATGGTTGTTTTTATTCCATACCATAGTTCTTCAATCTGAATCTGACTTGTGTTGTCTGGGAGCGCTTTTAAGTTGTCTTCTAATTTTTGCCTGAATTGGTCTATGTTGTTAGACTGCAAGCGCTGGGTTTTCTTCTCCGCTTTCTTTGTTTTGATGTGCATTCTGATTTGGGCCTTAAGTAGCTTATGATCGCTACCGCAGTCGAGTCCTGGTATAGTTTTAACATTATTGACGCTGGATCTCCATCATGAGCTTACAAGAATATAGTCTATTTGATTTCTGTAGCGCCTGTCATTAGAAATCCACATACCTATATCGGCGGCTTGGGTGCTGCAGAAACATGCTGTTCGTAATGTTCAAGTTGTTTTCGATACAGAATTCGGCAAGTTTTTGTCCCGCCTAGTTCCTGTTTAATAGTCCATGTCGTTCAATCATACATTTTAGATACTCGTCTTCTTCTGTTTGTCCGATTTTTGACTTGAAGTTGCCTTGATCATTGTCATTTCCCTGGTCGGTATATCCTGCAGAGTTATATCAAGTTGTTTGTAGAACTCTGTTATTTCGCCTTCGCTTCTCGCTGTTGTGGAAACATAGACTTGAATAATGTTTAAGATACACGGTTTCGCATTAATCCTAATAGTCGTTATTCTGGAACTGATGGGATTGTAACCTAGAATACTTGTTTACATTTTTTTTGGAATCAGTATAGCCCACCCTGCATTGAGTCTGTTGGATGCCCGGAAAAGTATACATTGTTACCGTTCCTTGAGATTAAATGACCGCTGCCTTTCCAATGTGTTTCCTATATGCCTATAATGTCGATATTTTTACTTCCTGTTCAATGATATCTAGCTCTCCAGGGTGTAGTACAAGACCTTGAATTTTCGCTTGAAAGTGGAAATTGAGACTTCTTTGCAAAGAGATAGTTTTGTTATTTGTATATTGTGTCTTGCTATTGTTATGCTCATCTGTTTATGTTATGTCCACAGAAACTTATCAAATTTTAATATCCATTCAAATAACCATGGCAATGAAACGCGAACAAGAGACAATTTAATCATACCCCGCTCCCGGATGCAAACCAGCCAAAATACCAGCATACACTTATTGGGTAACCAAGTTGTAGCACAACTCCTTGTCAAAATTAAATCGCTAAATAACAAAAACTTCAAAATTAAACTAAAATCAGTTTTTCTCGATACTGTGCTAAGAAGTGTGTAAAAATGTGTAAAATATGTACCAATAAATAGCGTTTCTCAAATTGTATTATATTTACTCTATGTTAATTCAAATGATATGCCGTGTAACTATTGCAGGTAAAATAAATATTATTATTATTATAGCATTATACCATGGGGAGCTACATCACTTGTAGAAGAAATACTTCTAGCACAGAAAAGAATTGTCCGAAATATAGTAGAAATAAAAATTATAGGAATGTACAAACCACATTTTAGAAATTTAAATATCTTGACAGTAGTCAATTTATTTTATATTGGAAACTGCCTCATATATCCACAAAATTCGCGATACTCATAAAAAGACAATCATACATATGACACAAGAGGAAAACACTACCTTTATACCAAGAAAACAAATTTAACCATGTGTTCAGAACGACTTGTGAATCAAGGAAATAAAATACCAAACACAACTAAAAACGAAATCTCACTTAAAAAAATTAGAAATAATTTGAAATAAGATCCAAGGTACCCTAGTTCCAAGTTCTATTAATTAATTTATAACTTTTACTTATTATTTTTGAATTACTTTTTGACATAAGCTGTAGATATCGTGTGTTTCATTTGGTAAAATAAATAATTTGAATTTGCAACTGTGTCCTTGTTGTGTCTTGCCAGAGCCTTAAGGTTCTGAAGGCAAATTCCATGTTATTTTAGATTTAATTTCATTGCACGCTAAGGCATTTATAGCAGACTGACTGTCCGTGAAATTGCGGATATTTCTACTTTTTTAGTGCATCTGTAAATTTTCACGGGCACAGATCGCGATGTTGTATATTTCCGCTTGGAATGTCGTAGCATGTGATCCCAGGGGCACAGATAAACAATACCCCAGGGATGGTCCGTAGATTCCTGCGCCAGTTCCACTGTCCCTTTTGGAGCCATCTCTATACCAGGCCAGCCCATCTTGTGTGTTTTAGATCGTCGTCAAATTTCTTAGATCGTCGGTTCTGGTATATTCATTAATATTGATTGGACGAATTATTCTTCCCAACTTTTGTAGATTTATTAAATTTAAAAAAATATATATTATATGTATGTATGAAAACTGTCGATAAATTATAATAAACATTAATCGAATCAATTGCACAACAAAAATTCTTAAGGTAATCGAATGATTGATTTACTGTCTTGCGAAATCCAATAAAAAAATAAAACGTTCAATATAGGCTTCAGCAATAAATTTTGTGAGTATTTTTTCTTGTAGCAAACAATGCAGAAATAGTGGCAATTTGCAACTGGTGGAAAATATCGAGTGCATCTAATTAAAGGCGTTTCAAGGACGGGAATTATTACAAGTCCAAATAAATTTATGCACTTTGAGGATTTAAAAAGTAGGCCGAATGCTTTTGTTGCGAAAGTTTTTTATTTTCTATGTCGAAATATCGTTTAATTACCTCGAACAAATAAATTATTTGATGTTTTTCTTAAATAAAATCGTTTTTTGTAATACGTGGGTCATGGTCAAGGCGAAACAACACTTTGCTACAAAATCACACTTTTACAATGTATTTGCAAATAATATTAATTAGATCTACAAGGTTATACAGGACTTTTTATTTCGCAAATATTGTATTATATTTATTACGTTCTACATAAAATTTATAAGGAAAATAACAATAATCTTCTAATATAGATTTTCATAGAAATGTACAATTTTAACTTATTTTTTTAAATAATTCGAAAAATAATATTTAACAAATACTTAAATACAAACAATATTTATAAACAGCAAAGAGATAAGGTAATTCAATTACTCGCTACAAGAAAGACAAATTGCTTTTCTTGTAGTGAGTGATTGGTAGCTATTTCAGAAACCGGAAAATACTTGTAGGTAAACAGTATAGCCTGGAAATGACATGCGGGGTTCCACATGGCTCAGTAATAGGTCCCACACTCTGGAGCCTGTTCTACGATGATATACTTAGAGGGGGGAATTCTTCTGGGAATATTCCTGTTTTAATTAGTTGTTCTATTGTCGTCTGAAGCAGTTCTGGATTTATCTCGATAGGTTAAGGAACGTGAGATTTGTGAGAAGTGTGAAAAGATAAACGTTGATTTTGCAAAGCATATTCGTTCCTGTCTAATTTTATCCAGTTTAATTAGTTCAATTTGCGTATAACTAGATTGTAGATTTCGGTGGTAACTTGTACCGTCATAGATCTATTGTACCCCACCCTCTTCCTCTAATCGTTATATACTTATCGTTGTATGCTTATCCATTTAGAGCGCCTCCTCTAATCCTCATTCCTTTAGGAGTATCAGGACTTGGGTGGGATTCAAGGACTGCAACTCCTCTACGTTCAAGCCAAGGTGCTTCTGTTTCTTGCGAAGCAGTGCTCCGCAGTCTTTGAACAGTAATGAGCAGATGTATATAACTAAACAACTAGGTAAATATAACTAAAACAGTGAAAACATTAAAAAACGCTAATGTAATAAGAATTCAGATAATTTACATATACAATGTTTAGAGACGGCTCAAGTATACAAATAAACTAACATTAAGTAAATGCAGATCTTCAAATTTACAGTACAATTTTATTTACAGTATAATACATACAGTATTTATTTCGATAAATTAATTATTTTTACAAATGAATTATTAATGTCACGTTTGGAGGCTTTTTTTCCTTGAAACTAAAATCTAAATTACACCTGCTAATTAAATTTTATTAGCAGTTCTTGCCTTTCGGCAGAAATTTTGAAATCTTTTTTAAATTGATTAATTCGAACTTGAACTGACAAGAAATGTATCACAATTTTTATTTTTATTATTTCACAACACTCACACATTATTTTAAATTTATTAAGAAGAATGAAACGTGTATAACTAGATAGATAGGACTAGACACATACTATTATATAAAACTAGAAAGACAAGTCATGGCAGATAAGACTAAACCCCTTATTCCACTTTGGCTTTTAGTATGCGCCAACCTGGTATCGCCTATTTCGCATTCATTCAGGGTGGGCCAGGACCAGGAATGGAACCTGGGTCTCCCGCATTGCCAGACCGGAATGTTGTCTACTACATTACCGACGAGAAAAAGACGGATAAGACAAGAGAGACAATACTGGACAAATGAAGCGGACAAGAATAGACAGACTCGACTGACGAGACTCCGTTGATGAGACTCGACAGAGGAGACTCGCCTAACGAGACTCGACTGGCGAGACTCGACGGACGAGAATTAAATCGCTAATTATTGCAACAATTATTCAACCCATTTATTAAACAATATAAAGTTAATAACCTTAGATTATCGATTAACGTTTAAACGTTTACTCGGAAACCAATGTGAATTATTTAGAAACGAGATGATATTTTATTTTAATACGAAACTTAATTTAAATAGAAATGAATATAACTTATGCATAGTAAAAATTCATTACAATAATAGGAAGGGTATATTCAATCGAATAATGTAACTATCAAGAATTCTTCAGTAGAATAATTAGAAAGGGTTCACTTAAACAAGCAATTCAATCTACACGAATTTTCAAATAGTTTATTACAGAATTTGAAACTTTCAGTTTGGACTCAACTTGCTTCTAACACATCTAAAACGGATCTGAAATGTGTTTCAACTTATTTCCTTACTTCAAGATATTTTCCTTGACCTACACAACTTTGTTACTACAGAAAATGATTGAGTTACCATTTTTTAATCAACTCTCAGAAAAATTGTATCTAGTCTTGTCGGTCAGAGATTTGCCTGTTTAGTCTTATGTGACTAGTCTTGTTTGTCTAGAATTGTCTGTCTACTCTTGTCTGTCTAGTCTTCTTACAAGGTTAGACAAAGTTGTCTGTCTAGTCTTGTCTGTCTAGTCTTGTCTGTCTAGTCTTGTCTGTCTAGTCTTGTCTGTCTAGTCTTGTCTGTCTAGTCTTGTCTGTCTAGTCTTGTCTGTCTAGTCTTGTCTGTCTAGTCTTGTCTGTCTAGTCTTGTCTGTCTAGTCTTGTCTGTCTAGTCTTGTCTGTCTAGTCTTGTCTGTCTAGTCTTGTCTGTCTAGTCTTGTCTGTCTAGTCTTGTCTGTCTAGTCTTGTCTGTCTAGTCTTGTCTGTCTAGTCTTGTCTGTCTAGTCTTGTCTGTCTAGTCTTGTCTGTCTAGTCTTGTCTGTCTAGTCTTGTCTGTCTAGTCTTGTCTGTCTAGTCTTGTCTGTCTAGTCTTGTCTGTCTAGTCTTGTCTGTCTAGTCTTGTCTGTCTAGTCTTGTCTGTCTAGTCTTGTCTGTCTAGTCTTGTCTGTCTAGTCTTGTCTGTCTAGTCTTGTCTGTCTAGTCTTGTCTGTCTAGTCTTGTCTGTCTAGTCTTGTCTGTCTAGTCTTGTCTGTCTAGTCTTGTCTGTCTAGTCTTGTCTGTCTAGTCTTGTCTGTCTAGTCTTGTCTGTCTAGTCTTGTCTGTCTAGTATTGTCTGTCTAGTCTTGTCTGTCTAGTCTTGTCTGTCTAGTCTTGTCTGTCTAGTCTTGTCTGTCTAGTCTTGTCTGTCTAGTCTTGTCTGTCTAGTCTTGTCTGTCTAGTCTTGTCTGTCTAGTCTTGTCTGTCTAGTCTTGTCTGTCTAGTCTTGTCTGTCTAGTCTTGTCTGTCTAGTCTTGTCTGTCTAGTCTTGTCTGTCTAGTCTTGTCTGTCTAGTCTTGTCTGTCTAGTCTTGTCTGTCTAGTCTTGTCTGTCTAGTCTTGTCTGTCTAGTCTTGTCTGTCTAGTCTTGTCTGTCTAGTCTTGTCTGTCTAGTCTTGTCTGTCTAGTCTTGTCTGTCTAGTCTTGTCTGTCTAGTCTTGTCTGTCTAGTCTTGTCTGTCTAGTCTTGTCTGTCTAGTCTTGTCTGTCTAGTCTTGTCTGTCTAGTCTTGTCTGTCTAGTCTTGTCTGTCTAGTCTTGTCTGTCTAGTCTTGTCTGTCTAGTCTTGTCTGTCTAGTCTTGTCTGTCTAGTCTTGTCTGTCTAGTCTTGTCTGTCTAGTCTTGTCTGTCTAGTCTTGTCTGTCTAGTCTTGTCTGTCTAGTCTTGTCTGTCTAGTCTTGTCTGTCTAGTCTTGTCTGTCTAGTCTTGTCTGTCTAGTCTTGTCTGTCTAGTCTTGTCTGTCTAGTCTTGTCTGTCCGGTCTTGTCTGTCCGGTCTTGTCTGTCCGGTCTTGTCTGTCCGGTCTTGTCTGTCCGGTCTTGTCTGTGCGGTCTTGTCTGTCCGGTCTTGTCTGTCCGGTCTTGTCTGTCCGGTCTTGTCTGTCCGGTCTTGTCTGTCCGGTCTTGTCTGTCCGGTCTTGTCTGTCCGGTCTAGTCTGTCCGCTCTTGTCTGTCCGGTCTTGTCGGTCCGGTCTTGTCTGTCTGGTCTTGTCTGTCCGGTCTTGTCTGCCCGGTCTTATCTATCCGGTCTTGTCTGTCCTGTCTTGTCTGTCCGGTCTTGTCTGTCCGGTCTTGTCTGTGCGGTCTTGTCTGTCCGGTCTTGTCTGTCCGGTCTTGTCTGTCCGGTCTTGTCTGTCCGGTCTTGTCTGTCCGGTCTTGTCTGTCCGGTCTAGTCTGTCCGCTCTTGTCTGTCCGGTCTTGTCGGTCCGGTCTTGTCTGTCTGGTCTTGTCTGTCCGGTCTTGTCTGCCCGGTCTTATCTATCCGGTCTTGTCTGTCCTGTCTTGTCTGTCCGGTCTTGTCTGTCCGGTCTTGTCTGTCCGGTCTTGTCTGTCCGGTCTTGTCGGTCCGGTCTTGTCTGTCCGGTCTTGTCTGTCCGGACTTGTCTGTCCGGTCTTGTCTGTCCGGTCTTGTCTCTCCGGTCTTGTCTGTCCGGTCTTGTGTGTCCGGTCTTGTCTGTCCGGTCTTGTATGTCCGGGTCTTGTCTGTACGGTCTTATCTGTCCGGTCTTGTCTGTCCGGTCTTGTCTGTCCGGTCTTGTCTGTCCGGTCTTGTCTGTCCAGTCTTGTCTGTCCGGTCTTGTCTGTCCGGTCTTGTCTGTCCGGTCTTGTCTGTCCGGTCTTGACTTGTCTAGCTCTTCGTCGTGTCTATCCGCTCTTGTCTGTCCGCTCTTGTCTGTAATGTCACTGTAAGATGTGATCAGGAAGGGCTCAAGGTCAAGGAATGCGATAAAGAACCTTAATGCCCAATGTGCAAAAATGCTTAGTAACGGAGACTAGTTCATATATAACAGAAAATATACAGCAATCAGGATCAGGAGCACGAAAATACCAATAAGATACAGCAGCGGGCTAGGGTTTGTCTGAGTAGAAATGGACCACTACATCCTATATAGCTGTTACTTCTCGCCAAACCAGCAGGTAGACCGACTGTCAGTGGAACTTGGGGCACTAAGACATGACATAAGAGGCCAACATAATAAACCCAAAATTAGAGCAGGCGATAGATGCTGCGATATATGCAAAATCCCCCTACTGGGGATGTCCCCTAACAGACAACAGAGGTGACCTAGTTACGGATTGGGCGGCCCAATTAGATATCGTTCTGCTGAACCATGGAAAACAGCACACATTCGCTAGAGGAAACTCTTCTTCCATAATAGACCTAACGTTCTGCTTACATAACTTCGTCAAAAAGATACAAGACTGGACGGTTCTTAACAAGGAAACACTGAGCGACCACATATACATCGCATATAAGGTAGAAGCAAAGCCACCCAGAAAACCCACACTCCAGAAAAAAAGAAAAGGTTGGAGTATAAAAAACCTCGATGAGTTGACAAACAACCTTGTCAACCTTGCAAGTCAACCTTGACTGCAAGACAACCTTGCAGCAATGACAAACAACCTTGCAGAGCAAATTCTAGGAACTGAAACGAGAAATGCTGATACGCTACTAATAGGCTACGCAAGGGCAATACACCAATGGGCGAACCAACTTCATATAGGCCGTTAATATAGGCCGACAATACGGCTTCAAAGAGGGCAGATCCAAATTAAACTCGCCGAGAAGGCAAGACAAGGCACGCAAATTACGAGAAAGATATGCGCATTAATCACCTTCGACGTGCGAAATGCTTTTAATAGTGCAAGCTGGAAGGCTATAATGCATTAAATGACAAGGAGAGACTACGCATACTGAAGAACTATCTCGGTGACAGAACCCTATTATTAGTAGCAGATGGAAGTACAGTGGTTAGGGAACTAAGTTGTGATGCCCCGCAAGGTTCAGTTATGAGTCCATCTCTGTGGAACATCCTATATAACGATGCCCTAAGACTCAGACTATCATATGGTGCCACACTTATTGGCTTTGCCGACGACCTAGCGCTCATAGTCTCAGCTAGAACGGAAACTACTATAATGCAAAGGGCAAACCGCGCAATACAACTAGTAACAGAGTGGATGACAACCAATAACCTAACTCTTGCGCCGGAAAAGTCCGAAGCTGTGTTACTTACTGGGCTTAGAAGATTAAAGCCAATAAATTTCCAAATACAAGAGACCCGCATAGTCCCAACAGATGAAATCACATACCTTGGAGTTGTAGTGGATAAAAGACTTTCCTTAGTCCCACACATCACGAAGGCAGCAGCCAAGGGTATGAAGGTAGCCGCAGCGCTGGACAAAATTATGCTCAATGTAGGTGGCCCAAGATGCCACAAACGTAGACTCCTTAGTATTATGATACATTCCACTAAGTCCTACGCCGCCCCAGCGTGGGCTAAAATCATGGATATGGAAAGGAATGTAAAGAAGCTAGCATCATTACAAATGAACGTCGCTTTTAGGGTCTGTAGCGCATAAAAAACTATATACCTACGCGAGAGCTGAATTATACGCGAATGGTAGTAACAGGCAAGCAAGAAAAGCAGCTAGAAAAACCTGCTAGAGGAATGGCAAAGAAGATGGCGGGCGTCGGACAAAGGCCAATGGACACAGCTGGTCATACCAAATATCTCCACATGGCTAAACAGGAAGCATGGTGCGACAAACTATCATCTAACACAATTCCTCTCCTCTCAGGTCACGGCTGCTTCCGTGACTACCTGCATCAAATACGAGCTGCCGCAGACAACCATTGCAAATATTGAGAAATGGCGAGATAGGCTAGGTAGGCATACCATATTTGACTGCGATAGATGGAACCTTGAAAGAGAAAAACAAACAGGTAGTGTGCAGATGCCGTTCGAACCAGGGACGATAATGAAGTACACGATGGATAACAAAACAAATTGGGAGAGGACCGACAGGTTGTCAAAAACATTATGTCCTCCAAAGAAGATGACGAGAGTCTGATACATCACAAAAACAATCAGATAGTGCAACCAAGACAAACCTCGAGTAAAAAACCTAAGTAAATTTACAACCATCATTCGGAAGATATGCTAAACGCGGTTCCCCAATGATGGGTGGATCCCCAATGATGGATGGAAAAAATGATATAGAGATTGTAAGAATAAATTTACTCAACTAACGGGGCGTAATACCATTAGAGGAAGAAAACTACATAGATTAATAAGACAAGACAAATAAAACTAGACAAACAAGACTAGACAGACAAGACTAGACAGACAAGACTAGACAGACAAGACTAGACAGACAAGACTAGACAGACAAGACTAGACAGACAAGACTAGACAGACAAGACTAGACAGACAAGACTAGACAGACAAGACTAGACAGACAAGACTAAACAGACAAGACTAGACAAACAAAACTAGACAGACAAGACTAGAGGGAAAACACTATACAGACAAAGCTAGACAGACATGACTAGACAGATAAGTTTTTTAACTTTTTTTTTATTCTCTTTCTTTCTCTCTGTCTCTCTCTCTCTCTCTCTCTCTCTCTCTCTCTCTCTCTCTCTCTCTCTCTCTCTCTCTCTCTCTCTCTCTCTCGCTCTCTCTCTCTCTCTCTCTATATATATATATATATATATATATATATATATATATATATATATATATATATATATATATACATATACACATATATATATATATATATATATATATATATATATGTATATATATAGAGAGAGAGAGAGCGAGGGAGAGAGAGAGAGAGAGAGAGAGAGAGAGAGAGAGAGAGAGACAGAGAGAAAGAAAGAGAATAAAAAAAAAGTTAAAAAACTTATCTGTCTAGTCATGTCTGTCTAGCTTTGTCTGTATAGTGTTTTCCCTCTAGTCTTGTCTGTCTAGTTTTGTTTGTCTAGTCTTGTCTGTTTAGTCTTGTCTGTCTAGTCTTGTCTGTCTAGTCTTGTCTGTCTAGTCTTGTCTGTCTAGTCTTGTCTGTCTAGTCTTGTCTGTCTAGTCTTGTCTGTCTAGTCTTGTCTGTCTAGTCTTGTCTGTCTAGTCTTGTCTGTCTAGTCTTGTTTGTCTAGTTTTATTTGTCTTGTCTTATTAATCTATGTAGTTTTCTTCCTCTAATGGTAATACGCCCCGTTAGTTGAGTAAATTTATTCTTACAATCTCTATATCATTTTTTATCTTCCCTTGATAAATCTGAGATAAAGAAACAAATGTAATTGTTATTGAATGTCAAGCGAAGAAAGGCGAATGAATAAATAGTAGAATTTGTAAAAATTTCATATGAATTTCCTATTACAGACAAGCAATTAATCAAGATAATCAGTTAACCACAATATAAAATATCTTGAAATTTATGTAGAAATGTTAATTCCACTAATTAACTCGATTTAAAAAGAAACCAGTTTTGCATAAATATGTTCCTTTGTTTTGAAAACATTAGATTAATTAGATGAATGTATTGCTAGTATTTGTCTAACCTTGTATGGCTAGTCTTGCTTCTCTCGTCTAGTCTAACTAGCCACGTATATTTAGACCACTAGCCTTTCACTTGTCTAATCTTCTCTATTTAATCTGGTCGGTCTAGACTGATCTGGCTGATCTGTCTCTATTCTTGTGTTTTAGTTTATATAATACTGATTTAATGTAGATACTTTGTATGTGTCTCAAATTTAAATAAGTTTATGACTATTTAATCATCGCGAAATTGACATTCAACAAATAGTTATCGGGAGATTCGTGAGGAATTCTAAATTGTCTATAAAAACCCGATTTTTTAGCATTAAAATTGGGCAAAATGAGAATAAAACTATTTCTTTGCGGACTACAAATGAGTTTTTTTCCCTTCGTACAACGTTTAACGGTGCTAAACTGAATGTATAATTTGACATTCCTCGATTGTAATTAATTAAACAAATATTTGGTTGAAATAAAAAGGTTGTCTCGGAATAATTTGAAACTATTAATTAGCAAAAAGTTTAATTTTTTTTATATAAGTTTAATTATTTTAGTTTTTAACAATGCGATTGACCAATTTAAAGAATATTTTAATCGTTTCGATTATTTTAATTTAGAAATTTTAATTGATTTTATTTATGAAATCAATTCGAAAACGATTATTAAAATTCATTATATAACCGATGTGATACAATGGAACGTTCACTATTTCCTCTATTGTACTTTTTATTTGATTATCCTTCAAGATCCAATTTAATCTAGTATTCCCTTCATAATCCAAGAAGAAAATTACTTTCAAGAAAAAAAATGGTGTGATTTAACATGTATTTTGTGAATGGATTATGCAAAATTCAGCAAATTTAGTTAAAATAAGATTTTCATAAATCTTCAGAGTTCGTCATCTTTTTCATTAAGAAATTTCGAAAAATTTCATTCGAATTTCTGTACGGAAGTTTACATAAAAAAAAAACATTTAATAATTAAATCAAAATTGGAAAAAGAGCCACTTGATGATATGAAGAGGATGGTTGCGACCGTTACTACGTGGTAATACATACACTGAATTGGCAAATTCAAAATATGATATAACTTGTTATTCGCAGTTATATGAATTTAGACACTTATTACAACTCGAGTTTCGACTTTTACAGGTCATTATCAAGTTTCTAAATTTATATAACTGCGAATAAACAAGTTATATAATATTTTTACATATTATAAGTGTGGTTAAAACTAGTGAATTTATCAATTTGATATGTTTATAAAACTATATATATATATATATATATATATATATATATATATATATATATATATATATATATATATATATATATATATATTAAATGTATTGACTAATTTTAGTTTTCAACTGTTCGACTAGACCTTCTTCTGACCAGCGTAGCAGTCTGGCTTTCTTCAGCCGAAGTTTGTGGGTCTTATATAGTATGTCTAGTTTGTCTAATTTTGTAGTTGAATGTCGTTGCTACGTCCCCATTAATAAATTAAAAGTCTCGTCTGTCTAGTCTTGTCTGTCTAGTCCTGTCTGTCTAGTCTTGTGTGTCTAGTCTTGTCTGTCTAGTCTTGTCTGTCTAGTCTTGTCTGTCTAGTCTTGTCTGTCTAGTCTTGTCTGTCTAGTCTTGTCTGTCTAGTCTTGTCTGTCTAGTCTTGTCTGTCTAGTCTTGTCTGTCTAGTCTTGTCTGTCTAGTCTTGTCTGTCTAGTCTTGTCTGTCTAGTCTTGTCTGTCTAGTCTTGTCTGTCTAGTCTTGTCTGTCTAGTCTTGTCTGTCTAGTCTTGTCTGTCTAGTCTTGTCTGTCTAGTCTTGTCTGTCTAGTCTTGTCTGTCTAGTCTTGTCTGTCTAGTCTTGTCTGTCTAGTCTTGTCTGTCTAGTCTTGTCTGTCTAGTCTTGTCTGTCTAGTCTTGTCTGTCTAGTCTTGTCTGTCTAGTCTTGTCTGTCTAGTCTTGTCTGTCTAGTCTTGTCTGTCTAGTCTTGTCTGTCTAGTCTTGTCTGTCTAGTCTTGTCTGTCTAGTCTTGTCTGTCTAGTCTTGTCTGTCTAGTCTTGTCTGTCTAGTCTTGTCTGTCTAGTCTTGTCTGTCTAGTCTTGTCTGTCTAGTCTTGTCTGTCTAGTCTTGTCTGTCTAGTCTTGTCTGTCTAGTCTTGTCTGTCTAGTCTTGTCTGTCTAGTCTTGTCTGTCTAGTCTTGTCTGTCTAGTCTTGTCTGTCTAGTCTTGTCTGTCTAGTCTTGTCTGTCTAGTCTTGTCTGTCTAGTCTTGTCTGTCTAATCTTGTCTGTCTAGTCTTGTCTGTCTAGTCTTGTCTGTCTAGTCTTGTCTGTCTAGTCTTGTCTGTCTAGTCTTGT
Organism: Phosphuga atrata; assembly: GCA_944588485.1. Classification (NCBI taxonomy): domain Eukaryota; kingdom Metazoa; phylum Arthropoda; class Insecta; order Coleoptera; family Silphidae; genus Phosphuga; species Phosphuga atrata. The sequence goes on along the minus strand of CALYMW010000152.1, from coordinate 30,205 downwards.
CTGTCAAGTCTTGTCTGTCTAGTCTTATCTGTCTAGTCTTGTCTGTCTAGTCTTGTCTGTCTAGTCTTGTCTGTCAAGTCTTGTCTGTCTAGTCTTGTCTGTCTAGTCTTGTCTGTCTAGTCTTGTCTGTCTAGTCTTGTCTGTCTAGTCGTGTCTGTCTAGTCTTGTCTGTCTAGTCTTGTCTGTCTAGTCTTGTCTGTCTAGTCTTGTCTGTCTAGTCTTGTCTGTCTAGTCTTGTCTGTCTAGTCTTGTCTATCTAGTCTTGTCTGTCTAGTCTTGTCTGTCTAGTCTTGTCTGTCTAGTCTTGTCTGTCTAGTTTGTCTGTCTAGTCTTGTCTGTCTAGTCTTGTCTGTCTAGTCTTGTCTGTCTAGTCTTGTCTGTCTAGTCTTGTCTGTCTAGTCTTGTCTGTCTAGTCTTGTCTGTCTAGTCTTGTCTGTCTAGTCTTGTCTGTCTAGTCTTGTCTGTCTAGTCTTGTCTGTCTAGTCTTGTCTGTCTAGTCTTGTCTGTCTAGTCTTGTCTGTCTAGTCTTGTCTGTCTAGTCTTGTCTGTCTAGTCTTGTCTGTCTAGTCTTGTCTGTCTAGTCTTGTCTGTCTAGTCTTGTCTGTCTAGTCTTGTCTGTCTAGTCTTGTCTGTCTAGTCTTGTCTGTCTAGTCTTGTCTGTCTAGTCTTGTCTGTCTAGTCTTGTCTGTCTAGTCTTGTCTGTCTAGTCTTGTCTGTCTAGTCTTGTCTGTCTAGTCTTGTCTGTCTAGTCTTGTCTGTCTAGTCTTGTCTGTCTAGTCTTGTCTGTCTAGTCTTGTCTGTCTAGTCTTGTCTGTCTAGTCTTGTCTGTCTAGTCTTGTCTGTCTAGTCTTGTCTGTCTAGTCTTGTCTGTCTAGTCTTGTCTGTCTAGTCTTGTCTGTCTAGTCTTGTCTGTCTAGTCTTGTCTGTCTAGTCTTGTCTGTCTAGTCTTGTCTGTCTAGTCTTGTCTGTCTAGTCTTGTCTGTCTAGTCTTGTCTGTCTAGTCTTGTCTGTCTAGTCTTGTCTGTCTAGTCTTGTCTGTCTAGTCTTGTCTGTCTAGTCTTGTCTGTCTAGTCTTGTCTGTCTAGTCTTGTCTGTCTAGTCTTGTCTGTCTAGTCTTGTCTGTCTAGTCTTGTCTGTCTAGTCTTGTCTGTCTAGTCTTGTCTGTCTAGTCTTGTCTGTCTAGTCTTGTCTGTCTAGTCTTGTCTGTCTAGTCTTGTCTGTCTAGTCTTGTCTGTCTAGTCTTGTCTGTCTAGTCTTGTCTGTCTAGTCTTGTCTGTCTAGTCTTGTCTGTCTAGTCTTGTCTGTCTAGTCTTGTCTGTCTAGTCTTGTCTGTCTAGTCTTGTCTGTCTAGTCTTGTCTGTCTAGTCTTGTCTGTCTAGTCTTGTCTGTCTAGTCTTGTCTGTCTAGTCTTGTCTGTCTAGTCTTGTCTGTCTAGTCTTGTCTGTCTAGTCTTGTCTGTCTAGTCTTGTCTGTCTAGTCTTGTCTGTCTAGTCTTGTCTGTCTAGTCTTGTCTGTCTAGTCTTGTCTGTCTAGTCTTGTCTGTCTAGTCTTGTCTGTCTAGTCTTGTCTGTCTAGTCTTGTCTGTCTAGTCTTGTCTGTCTAGTCTTGTCTGTCTAGTCTTGTCTGTCTAGTCTTGTCTGTCTAGTCTTGTCTGTCTAGTCTTGTCTGTCTAGTCTTGTCTGTCTAGTCTTGTCTGTCTAGTCTTGTCTGTCTAGTCTTGTCTGTCTAGTCTTGTCTGTCTAGTCTTGTCTGTCTAGTCTTGTCTGTCTAGTCTTGTCTGTCTAGTCTTGTCTGTCTAGTCTTGTCTGTCTAGTCTTGTCTGTCTAGTCTTGTCTGTCTAGTCTTGTCTGTCTAGTCTTGTCTGTCTAGTCTTGTCTGTCTAGTCTTGTCTGTCTAGTCTTGTCTGTCTAGTCTTGTCTGTCTAGTCTTGTCTGTCTAGTCTTGTCTGTCTAGTCTTGTCTGTCTTTTTTTTTTTTTCTTTTGGGGGGGGGGGACGTAGCAAGCACTTTCGTTAACTTGACAAGTGGTCCCCCTGGAATGCTCCCTATATCCCTCGGAATCGCAAAAGCATTTCTTCAAGGGAGGGCTGTTCTAATATTTCGTTCTCACTAGTTGTTTATTCCTTCTTCTTTCTTCCTCTTCCTTTTTATCAATAATTTTCTTCATACCGTTTTCTACAACCTTCCAGTCTTTATCACTCCTCAGCATGATTGCCGTCATGTTCGTGTTGGTTAACGTCTCTCCTATGCGTACCTCCATCTCAAGTCTTTCGCTTGTCCATCGGGGGCAGTAGAAAGCGGTATGTTCCACTGTGTCTGCCTCCCCACAGTAGGTGCAGTCTTCCGATTCCTGTAGATGGAACCGTTTGAGGTAGGCTGCAAAACAGCCATGGCCACCCAGAATTTGTGTGATGTGGTATCCCACCTCTCCATGTTTCCTGTTTGTCCACTTTATAATATCCGGGATCAGTTTTTTGGTCCACTCGCCCTTATCTTGCAGTTCATTCCATTTCTCCTGCCATTTCGTTTTAGTTTCTTCTTTTATTTGTGCCGTGGTTTGTCCATTTTGTTTTTTATGCATACGGCATCTTTCGTCCACCAGTAGTTCTATTGGCGGTACTCCGGCGATCACTTGAAGTGCTGCAGTTGACGTGGTGCGGTATGCGCTACATATTCTTATTAGTGTTTTCCTTTGAACACTTTCCATTATGTTTCTATATTTAGCACATTTCATGGTTTCGCACCAGATTGGCGCCCCATACAGCATTATCGAGTACACTACCGATGCAAGTATTTTCCTTTTACTGCTTCTTGCACCCCCCACGTTAGGCATTATCCGGGACAGTTTGGTCGATAACTCTTCTGCCTTTTTTGCGATGTTTTCGACATGTTTGGTCATTCTCATATTGTGGTCAAAATAGATTCCTAGATACTTGAGAACTTTAATGGTGCTAATCATTATTCCGTCGATCTGTATGGTTATCTCCTTTAACTTCCTCCGACCCACTAGCAGTACGCATTCCGTTTTCTGGGGGGCTAACTGGAGCTTTTTCTTCTTCATTTCCTTTTGGATTTCAAGGATTGCGGCATTTATTTTACCTTCTAGTGATGTCCCTGTTCGCCCGCAGGCAACTACAGCTAGGTCATCCGCATATCCTACAAGGGTCACTCCCTGCGGCACTTCCACGTTTATTACGCTGTCGTAGTGAACGTTCCACAGCCGTGGACCGAGTATGGACCCCTGTGGTACACCGCATGTCACCTCAGTTGAGTGTTTATGTCCTATCAGCATTGTTCTGTTGGTGAAGTAACTGCATATCAATTCTATTAGGTATGTGGAAATGTTTCTTGCTTTAAGGTCATCTACGATACCCTTCCAAGAGGCGCTATTGAAGGCGTTTTGTACGTCTAGCGTAACCATTGCGCAAAAATCCTTTTTCGTCTCTCTTACCTTGTTTTTAATTATTTGCATTGCATCAATGGTGGAGCGCCCCTTTCTAAATCCGAACTGCATGCCGGCTAAACCTCCTGTTTGCTCGAGTTCTTCATTTAGTCTTCGGTAGATTAATTGTTCCAGCAGTTTGCCGGCAGTATTTAGCATGCTTAAGGGACGGTAGCTTTGCACCCCATTTTTTTTAGGTTTTTCCAGCAGAACTAGTCTCGATTCCTTCCATATTTTTGGAAACTCTCTTCTGCTCAATAGTCTGTTATATACGTCCAGGCAGTATTGCGGTTGTCTGAGAGCTGTCAACTTGATTAGTTCCGCCGGGATGCAGTCCGGTCCGGGTGCTTTTCCCAATTTCAATTTGCTTGCTGCTACTTTTAGTTCATCAACGGTGAAATATGTGGGCTCAGCTTTCGGCAGACCAGCCAGTTCCTTTTCCCATTGCAGTGTGGGGTTTTTCGGGAATAGTTTGTTGGCTTCCTCCACCATCTGCTCTTCTGTAAGGAAGGTCTTTGGTGCCACATTCATTTTTTTGCATACTATTCTATAGCCCTCTCCCCATATATTGTGGTCTATCTCGTCGCAGACCTTCTTCCATGCTTTCTTCTTAGCATCTAGTATGGCCTGCTTAAGAGAGTTTCTGTGCTCATGGTATTCGCTTAGATAGTTTTTCCTTTGTTCTGTGGTTGCGTTTGGATTTGCATTTGTTCTTGTGGTTTTCCTTCTTCTAGCTATACATTCCTTTCTTAGTTTTGCTATTTCAGTGTTCCACCAATACACTTGTTGTTTCTTTATATGCTGGCTTGACTTTTTTGGTAGTGTTCGGTCGCACGTAATTTTGATTTGTTTAATATATCCTTCTGGAGTTATGATTTCTTATTTTCCCTTTTGGTCTTCAATATTTTGGTCTAGTTCTGTGCTAAAAAGTTCTAAGGCGTCAGGTTTAATTTTCCAGCCTAGTAGTTTATGTTGCTGTTTTATTTCTATATTGGTCCTTCCTATCTTAACTTCGTAACAAATATATTGATGGTCGCTCAAGTTTTCAAGTTTCAGTACTCTCCAGTTCGTTATTTTCCTGCTTATGTTTGCAGTGCTGAAGGTAATGTCTATATAAGACGTGCTGTTTCCTCTTACGAAAGTGGGAGCGTCCCCTGTATTCAGTAGCTGTAGGTCATCTGCGGCTAACCATTCGGATAATATTTTTCCCCTTCTGTCCTCTGTTCCAGATCCCCATAGCCTGGATTTTGCGTTAAAGTCGCCACCTACCAAAATTTTCTTGGTGTTTCCATTTAGGAACATGCTTTCGCGTATTCCGTTAAGTATTGCTACATACTCGTCGTCACTTATGTTTGGTGAGCAATAGCAACTGTATATTATGATGCCTAGAGTCTCTACCCAGACATATCCTTTTCCGCTTGCGCTTCTGGTGATCTTGGTGTCTCTGAAGCCTCTTATTGCGGCACTTTTTTCATTGCTGTGGAACCAGGGTCCTTTATTGACATCCTTGATGTTAGGTTCCGATATTAGTACCAGATCCAGTTGTAGTGTCGTGGCGGTCTTATATAATAGGTCATGTGCCGGGCCACATCTATTCAGGTTGGTTTGCAGGATCTTAAGGGTCATTTTGGAGTGGTCGCATATCCTTCTGGTTTTCCGCATTTGACACCTTTTTTTTTGATCCTGTTCTCTCTTTTGGAGTTTGGTTTCTGAGTTTAATTACTTCATTTTTATATTTGCCGCATTCCATGGTGGCAGCTCGATGACCTTCTTCCTCGCATTCGTAGCAGTATGGAGCGTTCTCGCAGTTTACTGCCAGATGTCCTTTCTTACTACATTTATAGCACCGGTCTTTCATATCCTTTTTCTCTGCAGTGCAGTCCTTCATTTCGTGCCCATGTCCTAAGCATTTGTAACATTTGATTGGGGACAGGATTTCGCTTATTCTGCATCTTTGCCAGCCGATTTTAATTCTTCCAGTCTTAATGATCTCCTCGGCCTTCTTCTTGTATAGACTTACTGTCGCTACCATGGTGTCTCCTTTTTTTGTGGCTCTTAGGGTGTTGATCTTTATATCATTCCTCTGGGTTTCTATACCCGTTGTATCTGCTATCGCTTCCTTGATCTCTTCTTCTGTTGTCTCCTCTAGTATATCCCTGATTATGATAACTTTCCTAGATGGCTCCATTTCTTTGGCTGTGGCTATGTCTTTTAGAGTTTCGAGAGCTTTTTCTTTAAACAGAAATGCTGCTCCTTCTTTTTTCTCTTTGACCGTAATCCTGTAGTTTCCACTTTTAGTCTTCTTGATTTCTTGAACCTGCACTCCAACTTCCTCTACATCTATTTCTTGTCTCATCGTTTTCAAGACACTGGCGAAGGTGCTTCCGCTAGAAGTTGTGGGCGTTATTTCTATCGTTTTTTTTATTTGTTTGGCCCTTCTATGATTTGGTTTAATCCATCCTCCGTTTCCTCCTGCGTTTTCTGTATAGGGCTTGTTTTGATCATCTCCCGCTGAACCTTGCGTGTTTCTTTTGTATATATATATACTTTGGTTCTTGTGTTGTGAAAGATAGCTTCTATCATTTTTTGGAATCTTAGTGTGGTCAGACTGGCGAGGTGGTGGATTGCAATCCCATCACAATTGCCTGTTTCCTCCTTTAATTTTTTGAGCTTATCCCATAAGTCCTCTTCTGTTCCGTCGTGCGTCATTTTAATAATTTTCCTGTGTATCACTTCCTCGGGATCTTTTGACCTGATTTTCGTTACTTGTTCCAAGATTTCAAAGTCACCGTTTAGTTCCCCTATTTCAGGATATTTTCTCGATAGATTCTTTGGATGCCCTTCTCCTTCTTACTGTCATTGGGATCCACGATTACTATCTTTACCGATCCGTCTTCCCTGTTGAGTGGATTCCCCACAATTACCTCGGTGTTGGTGAACAGTTCCGCCCTCCATTCCTTCACATCTGCAGAGTGCCATTTTTTTAGAGAGTCTACGCCCTCCAGGGTTTCTAAAGAGTTTACAGCAGGTACCATCGATGTTGAGTGGGGGTCGTGTCTACCGGTCTCGGTGGTCTGTGTACCAGCACAGCATGTCCGTGTAGGTTCCAGTTGGTCGCTGTCCACTTGTATGTCTACATCATAGGTAGGAATTTCAATATTTTCCCACCTATGGGCTTCAAACCATTCCTGTGCGGGGCCTTTGCTGATTTTTTCGGTTTGCCTTTTCATCTTTTCCACCAGAGTCTTAATCTCCCTCTTCGTGCTAGGGCTTTCATCAACGAGTTTAGCGAGCTGAGCTGCGTACAGTGTGATCATTTGAATTGTTTCAATAATGTTAGATGCAGTTGGGCACTCCTTCTTTTTTGTGGTATCTAATGAGTCGGTGGCATCGAAAGACGTGTCTGCTACTTTCCTTTTTTTCTTTTGGCGGTGCCCATTGAATTACAGCGCTGTCTTTGACTACTGCTGGTATTCAGCCTGCTGTGCGGCAGTCTATTACTCTCCAGGAAACCGTCAAGAGTTGTCGCTCGTTTGACGCTGTCTGCAGTTTGTTTTACTGTTCCAGTAATGGTATCTTGCACTTCGGCCTGGTTCCCTACCAGAAGTGTTGGGCGGTCGTTGGATAACGGTCGGGGGGAGCCCGCTCGCACACTCCCTGTACCGACCGGCACTGAGGTATCCATCCTCTGCACCGTAAACGAATTTTCCTTGTCTGAGCTCATTTCATAATTAAGGGCTATCCGACCTAGACCCGCGCCAATAAGTCTAGGGAACTTTTTTGTTAAAGAGGATTTTCCCCTCTGTGCGTATCTATCTTGGTCTGGTCCTTCTCCCTTGACCTGTCTGACTTGGGTGACCCTTCTGGTAGCTACGCTACCGTCAGCATAGCTCTCAGGATCATTAGGACGCGCAAGCTCCCCCACCCGGCGTAATGCCTTCGTCAAGGTGTAGATACTTCGAGGGAGAGTCTTGTCTGTCTAGTCTTGTCTGTCTAGTCTTGTCTGTCTAGTCTTGTCTGTCTAGTCTTCTCTGTCTAGTCTTGTCTGTCTAGTCTTGTCTGTCTAGTCTTGTCTGTCTAGTCTTGTCTGTCTAGTCTTGTCTGTCTAGTCTTGTCTGTCTAGTCTTGTCTGTCTAGTCTTGTCTGTCTAGTCTTGTCTGTCTAGTCTTGTCTGTCTAGTCTTGTCTGTCTAGTCTTGTCTGTCTAGTCTTGTCTGTCTAGTCTTGTCTGTCTAGTCTTGTCTGTCTAGTCTTGTCTGTCTAGTCTTGTCTGTCTAGTCTTGTCTGTCTAGTCTTGTCTGTCTAGTCTTGTCTGTCTAGTCTTGTCTGTCTAGTCTTGTCTGTCTAGTCTTGTCTGTCTAGTCTTGTCTGTCTAGTCTTGTCTGTCTAGTCTTGTCTGTCTAGTCTTGTCTGTCTAGTCTTGTCTGTCTAGTCTTGTCTGTCTAGTCTTGTCTGTCTAGTCTTGTCTGTCTAGTCTTGTCTGTCTAGTCTTGTCTGTCTAGTCTTGTCTGTCTAGTCTTGTCTGTCTAGTCTTGTCTGTCTAGTCTTGTCTGTCTAGTCTTGTCTGTCTAGTCTTGTCTGTCTAGTCTTGTCTGTCTAGTCTTGTCTGTCTAGTCTTGTCTGTCTAGTCTTGTCTGTCTAGTCTTGTCTGTCTAGTCTTGTCTGTCTAGTCTTGTCTGTCTAGTCTTGTCTGTCTAGTCTTGTCTGTCTAGTCTTGTCTGTCTAGTCTTGTCTGTCTAGTCTTGTCTGTCTAGTCTTGTCTGTCTAGTCTTGTCTGTCTAGTCTTGTCTGTCTAGTCTTGTCTGTCTAGTCTTGTCTGTCTAGTCTTGTCTGTCTAGTCTTGTCTGTCTAGTCTTGTCTGTCTAGTCTTGTCTGTCTAGTCTTGTCTGTCTAGTCTTGTCTGTCTAGTCTTGTCTGTCTAGTCTTGTCTGTCTAGTCTTGTCTGTCTAGTCTTGTCTGTCTAGTCTTGTCTGTCTAGTCTTGTCTGTCTAGTCTTGTCTGTCTAGTCTTGTCTGTCTAGTCTTGTCTGTCTAGTCTTGTCTGTCTAGTCTTGTCTGTCTAGTCTTGTCTGTCTAGTCTTGTCTGTCTAGTCTTGTCTGTCTAGTCTTGTCTGTCTAGTCTTGTCTGTCTAGTCTTGTCTGTCTAGTCTTGTCTGTCTAGTCTTGTCTGTCTAGTCTTGTCTGTCTAGTCTTGTCTGTCTAGTCTTGTCTGTCTAGTCTTGTCTGTCTAGTCTTGTCTGTCTAGTCTTGTCTGTCTAGTCTTGTCTGTCTAGTCTTGTCTGTCTAGTCTTGTCTGTCTAGTCTTGTCTGTCTAGTCTTGTCTGTCTAGTCTTGTCTGTCTAGTCTTGTCTGTCTAGTCTTGTCTGTCTAGTCTTGTCTGTCTAGTCTTGTCTGTCTAGTCTTGTCTGTCTAGTCTTGTCTGTCTAGTCTTGTCTGTCTAGTCTTGTCTGTCTAGTCTTGTCTGTCTAGTCTTGTCTGTCTAGTCTTGTCTGTCTAGTCTTGTCTGTCTAGTCTTGTCTGTCTAGTCTTGTCTGTCTAGTCTTGTCTGTCTAGTCTTGTCTGTCTAGTCTTGTCTGTCTAGTCTTGTCTGTCTAGTCTTGTCTGTCTAGTCTTGTCTGTCTAGTCTTGTCTGTCTAGTCTTGTCTGTCTAGTCTTGTCTGTCTAGTCTTGTCTGTCTAGTCTTGTCTGTCTAGTCTTGTCTGTCTAGTCTTGTCTGTCTAGTCTTGTCTGTCTAGTCTTGTCTGTCTAGTCTTGTCTGTCTAGTCTTGTCTGTCTAGTCTTGTCTGTCTAGTCTTGTCTGTCTAGTCTTGTCTGTCTAGTCTTGTCTGTCTAGTCTTGTCTGTCTAGTCTTGTCTGTCTAGTCTTGTCTGTCTAGTCTTGTCTGTCTAGTCTTGTCTGTCTAGTCTTGTCTGTCTAGTCTTGTCTGTCTAGTCTTGTCTGTCTAGTCTTGTCTGTCTAGTCTTGTCTGTCTAGTCTTGTCTGTCTAGTCTTGTCTGTCTAGTCTTGTCTGTCTAGTCTTGTCTGTCTAGTCTTGTCTGTCTAGTCTTGTCTGTCTAGTCTTGTCTGTCTAGTCTTGTCTGTCTAGTCTTGTCTGTCTAGTCTTGTCTGTCTAGTCTTGTCTGTCTAGTCTTGTCTGTCTAGTCTTGTCTGTCTAGTCTTGTCTGTCTAGTCTTGTCTGTCTAGTCTTGTCTGTCTAGTCTTGTCTGTCTAGTCTTGTCTGTCTAGTCTTGTCTGTCTAGTCTTGTCTGTCTAGTCTTGTCTGTCTAGTCTTGTCTGTCTAGTCTTGTCTGTCTAGTCTTGTCTGTCTAGTCTTGTCTGTCTAGTCTTGTCTGTCTAGTCTTGTCTGTCTAGTCTTGTCTGTCTAGTCTTGTCTGTCTAGTCTTGTCTGTCTAGTCTTGTCTGTCTAGTCTTGTCTGTCTAGTCTTGTCTGTCTAGTCTTGTCTGTCTAGTCTTGTCTGTCTAGTCTTGTCTGTCTAGTCTTGTCTGTCTAGTCTTGTCTGTCTAGTCTTGTCTGTCTAGTCTTGTCTGTCTAGTCTTGTCTGTCTAGTCTTGTCTGTCTAGTCTTGTCTGTCTAGTCTTGTCTGTCTAGTCTTGTCTGTCTAGTCTTGTCTGTCTAGTCTTGTCTGTCTAGTCTTGTCTGTCTAGTCTTGTCTGTCTAGTCTTGTCTGTCTAGTCTTGTCTGTCTAGTCTTGTCTGTCTAGTCTTGTCTGTCTAGTCTTGTCTGTCTAGTCTTGTCTGTCTAGTCTTGTCTGTCTAGTCTTGTCTGTCTAGTCTTGTCTGTCTAGTCTTGTCTGTCTAGTCTTGTCTGTCTAGTCTTGTCTGTCTAGTCTTGTCTGTCTAGTCTTGTCTGTCTAGTCTTGTCTGTCTAGTCTTGTCTGTCTAGTCTTGTCTGTCTAGTCTTGTCTGTCTAGTCTTGTCTGTCTAGTCTTGTCTGTCTAGTCTTGTCTGTCTAGTCTTGTCTGTCTAGTCTTGTCTGTCTAGTCTTGTCTGTCTAGTCTTGTCTGTCTAGTCTTGTCTGTCTAGTCTTGTCTGTCTAGTCTTGTCTGTCTAGTCTTGTCTGTCTAGTCTTGTCTGTCTAGTCTTGTCTGTCTAGTCTTGTCTGTCTAGTCTTGTCTGTCTAGTCTTGTCTGTCTAGTCTTGTCTGTCTAGTCTTGTCTGTCTAGTCTTGTCTGTCTAGTCTTGTCTGTCTAGTCTTGTCTGTCTAGTCTTGTCTGTCTAGTCTTGTCTGTCTAGTCTTGTCTGTCTAGTCTTGTCTGTCTAGTCTTGTCTGTCTAGTCTTGTCTGTCTAGTCTTGTCTGTCTAGTCTTGTCTGTCTAGTCTTGTCTGTCTAGTCTTGTCTGTCTAGTCTTGTCTGTCTAGTCTTGTCTGTCTAGTCTTGTCTGTCTAGTCTTGTCTGTCTAGTCTTGTCTGTCTAGTCTTGTCTGTCTAGTCTTGTCTGTCTAGTCTTGTCTGTCTAGTCTTGTCTGTCTAGTCTTGTCTGTCTAGTCTTGTCTGTCTAGTCTTGTCTGTCTAGTCTTGTCTGTCTAGTCTTGTCTGTCTAGTCTTGTCTGTCTAGTCTTGTCTGTCTAGTCTTGTCTGTCTAGTCTTGTCTGTCTAGTCTTGTCTGTCTAGTCTTGTCTGTCTAGTCTTGTCTGTCTAGTCTTGTCTGTCTAGTCTTGTCTGTCTAGTCTTGTCTGTCTAGTCTTGTCTGTCTAGTCTTGTCTGTCTAGTCTTGTCTGTCTAGTCTTGTCTGTCTAGTCTTGTCTGTCTAGTCTTGTCTGTCTAGTCTTGTCTGTCTAGTCTTGTCTGTCTAGTCTTGTCTGTCTAGTCTTGTCTGTCTAGTCTTGTCTGTCTAGTCTTGTCTGTCTAGTCTTGTCTGTCTAGTCTTGTCTGTCTAGTCTTGTCTGTCTAGTCTTGTCTGTCTAGTCTTGTCTGTCTAGTCTTGTCTGTCTAGTCTTGTCTGTCTAGTCTTGTCTGTCTAGTCTTGTCTGTCTAGTCTTGTCTGTCTAGTCTTGTCTGTCTAGTCTTGTCTGTCTAGTCTTGTCTGTCTAGTCTTGTCTGTCTAGTCTTGTCTGTCTAGTCTTGTCTGTCTAGTCTTGTCTGTCTAGTCTTGTCTGTCTAGTCTTGTCTGTCTAGTCTTGTCTGTCTAGTCTTGTCTGTCTAGTCTTGTCTGTCTAGTCTTGTCTGTCTAGTCTTGTCTGTCTAGTCTTGTCTGTCTGTCGTAGTCTTGTCTGTCTAGTCTTGTCTGTCTAGTCTTGTCTGTCTAGTCTTGTCTGTCTAGTCTTGTCTGTCTAGTCTTGTCTGTCTAGTCTTGTCTGTCTAGTCTTGTCTGTCTAGTCTTGTCTGTCTAGTCTTGTCTGTCTAGTCTTGTCTGTCTAGTCTTGTCTGTCTAGTCTTGTCTGTCTAGTCTTGTCTGTCTAGTCTTGTCTGTCTAGTCTTGTCTGTCTAGTCTTGTCTGTCTAGTCTTGTCTGTCTAGTCTTGTCTGTCTAGTCTTGTCTGTCTAGTCTTGTCTGTCTAGTCTTGTCTGTCTAGTCTTGTCTGTCTAGTCTTGTCTGTCTAGTCTTGTCTGTCTAGTCTTGTCTGTCTAGTCTTGTCTGTCTAGTCTTGTCTGTCTAGTCTTGTCTGTCTAGTCTTGTCTGTCTAGTCTTGTCTGTCTAGTCTTGTCTGTCTAGTCTTGTCTGTCTAGTCTTGTCTGTCTAGTCTTGTCTGTCTAGTCTTGTCTGTCTAGTCTTGTCTGTCTAGTCTTGTCTGTCTAGTCTTGTCTGTCTAGTCTTGTCTGTCTAGTCTTGTCTGTCTAGTCTTGTCTGTCTAGTCTTGTCTGTCTAGTCTTGTCTGTCTAGTCTTGTCTGTCTAGTCTTGTCTGTCTAGTCTTGTCTGTCTAGTCTTGTCTGTCTAGTCTTGTCTGTCTAGTCTTGTCTGTCTAGTCTTGTCTGTCTAGTCTTGTCTGTCTAGTCTTGTCTGTCTAGTCTTGTCTGTCTAGTCTTGTCTGTCTAGTCTTGTCTGTCTAGTCTTGTCTGTCTAGTCTTGTCTGTCTAGTCTTGTCTGTCTAGTCTTGTCTGTCTAGTCTTGTCTGTCTAGTCTTGTCTGTCTAGTCTTGTCTGTCTAGTCTTGTCTGTCTAGTCTTGTCTGTCTAGTCTTGTCTGTCTAGTCTTGTCTGTCTAGTCTTGTCTGTCTAGTCTTGTCTGTCTAGTCTTGTCTGTCTAGTCTTGTCTGTCTAGTCTTGTCTGTCTAGTCTTGTCTGTCTAGTCTTGTCTGTCTAGTCTTGTCTGTCTAGTCTTGTCTGTCTAGTCTTGTCTGTCTAGTCTTGTCTGTCTAGTCTTGTCTGTCTAGTCTTGTCTGTCTAGTCTTGTCTGTCTAGTCTTGTCTGTCTAGTCTTGTCTGTCTAGTCTTGTCTGTCTAGTCTTGTCTGTCTAGTCTTGTCTGTCTAGTCTTGTCTGTCTAGTCTTGTCTGTCTAGTCTTGTCTGTCTAGTCTTGTCTGTCTAGTCTTGTCTGTCTAGTCTTGTCTGTCTAGTCTTGTCTGTCTAGTCTTGTCTGTCTAGTCTTGTCTGTCTAGTCTTGTCTGTCTAGTCTTGTCTGTCTAGTCTTGTCTGTCTAGTCTTGTCTGTCTAGTCTTGTCTGTCTAGTCTTGTCTGTCTAGTCTTGTCTGTCTAGTCTTGTCTGTCTAGTCTTGTCTGTCTAGTCTTGTCTGTCTAGTCTTGTCTGTCTAGTCTTGTCTGTCTAGTCTTGTCTGTCTAGTCTTGTCTGTCTAGTCTTGTCTGTCTAGTCTTGTCTGTCTAGTCTTGTCTGTCTAGTCTTGTCTGTCTAGTCTTGTCTGTCTAGTCTTGTCTGTCTAGTCTTGTCTGTCTAGTCTTGTCTGTCTAGTCTTGTCTGTCTAGTCTTGTCTGTCTAGTCTTGTCTGTCTAGTCTTGTCTGTCTAGTCTTGTCTGTCTAGTCTTGTCTGTCTAGTCTTGTCTGTCTAGTCTTGTCTGTCTAGTCTTGTCTGTCTAGTCTTGTCTGTCTAGTCTTGTCTGTCTAGTCTTGTCTGTCTAGTCTTGTCTGTCTAGTCTTGTCTGTCTAGTCTTGTCTGTCTAGTCTTGTCTGTCTAGTCTTGTCTGTCTAGTCTTGTCTGTCTAGTCTTGTCTGTCTAGTCTTGTCTGTCTAGTCTTGTCTGTCTAGTCTTGTCTGTCTAGTCTTGTCTGTCTAGTCTTGTCTGTCTAGTCTTGTCTGTCTAGTCTTGTCTGTCTAGTCTTGTCTGTCTAGTCTTGTCTGTCTAGTCTTGTCTGTCTAGTCTTGTCTGTCTAGTCTTGTCTGTCTAGTCTTGTCTGTCTAGTCTTGTCTGTCTAGTCTTGTCTGTCTAGTCTTGTCTGTCTAGTCTTGTCTGTCTAGTCTTGTCTGTCTAGTCTTGTCTGTCTAGTCTTGTCTGTCTAGTCTTGTCTGTCTAGTCTTGTCTGTCTAGTCTTGTCTGTCTAGTCTTGTCTGTCTAGTCTTGTCTGTCTAGTCTTGTCTGTCTAGTCTTGTCTGTCTAGTCTTGTCTGTCTAGTCTTGTCTGTCTAGTCTTGTCTGTCTAGTCTTGTCTGTCTAGTCTTGTCTGTCTAGTCTTGTCTGTCTAGTCTTGTCTGTCTAGTCTTGTCTGTCTAGTCTTGTCTGTCTAGTCTTGTCTGTCTAGTCTTGTCTGTCTAGTCTTGTCTGTCTAGTCTTGTCTGTCTAGTCTTGTCTGTCTAGTCTTGTCTGTCTAGTCTTGTCTGTCTAGTCTTGTCTGTCTAGTCTTGTCTGTCTAGTCTTGTCTGTCTAGTCTTGTCTGTCTAGTCTTGTCTGTCTAGTCTTGTCTGTCTAGTCTTGTCTGTCTAGTCTTGTCTGTCTAGTCTTGTCTGTCTAGTCTTGTCTGTCTAGTCTTGTCTGTCTAGTCTTGTCTGTCTAGTCTTGTCTGTCTAGTCTTGTCTGTCTAGTCTTGTCTGTCTAGTCTTGTCTGTCTAGTCTTGTCTGTCTAGTCTTGTCTGTCTAGTCTTGTCTGTCTAGTCTTGTCTGTCTAGTCTTGTCTGTCTAGTCTTGTCTGTCTAGTCTTGTCTGTCTAGTCTTGTCTGTCTAGTCTTGTCTGTCTAGTCTTGTCTGTCTAGTCTTGTCTGTCTAGTCTTGTCTGTCTAGTCTTGTCTGTCTAGTCTTGTCTGTCTAGTCTTGTCTGTCTAGTCTTGTCTGTCTAGTCTTGTCTGTCTAGTCTTGTCTGTCTAGTCTTGTCTGTCTAGTCTTGTCTGTCTAGTCTTGTCTGTCTAGTCTTGTCTGTCTAGTCTTGTCTGTCTAGTCTTGTCTGTCTAGTCTTGTCTGTCTAGTCTTGTCTGTCTAGTCTTGTCTGTCTAGTCTTGTCTGTCTAGTCTTGTCTGTCTAGTCTTGTCTGTCTAGTCTTGTCTGTCTAGTCTTGTCTGTCTAGTCTTGTCTGTCTAGTCTTGTCTGTCTAGTCTTGTCTGTCTAGTCTTGTCTGTCTAGTCTTGTCTGTCTAGTCTTGTCTGTCTAGTCTTGTCTGTCTAGTCTTGTCTGTCTAGTCTTGTCTGTCTAGTCTTGTCTGTCTAGTCTTGTCTGTCTAGTCTTGTCTGTCTAGTCTTGTCTGTCTAGTCTTGTCTGTCTAGTCTTGTCTGTCTAGTCTTGTCTGTCTAGTCTTGTCTGTCTAGTCTTGTCTGTCTAGTCTTGTCTGTCTAGTCTTGTCTGTCTAGTCTTGTCTGTCTAGTCTTGTCTGTCTAGTCTTGTCTGTCTAGTCTTGTCTGTCTAGTCTTGTCTGTCTAGTCTTGTCTGTCTAGTCTTGTCTGTCTAGTCTTGTCTGTCTAGTCTTGTCTGTCTAGTCTTGTCTGTCTAGTCTTGTCTGTCTAGTCTTGTCTGTCTAGTCTTGTCTGTCTAGTCTTGTCTGTCTAGTCTTGTCTGTCTAGTCTTGTCTGTCTAGTCTTGTCTGTCTAGTCTTGTCTGTCTAGTCTTGTCTGTCTAGTCTTGTCTGTCTAGTCTTGTCTGTCTAGTCTTGTCTGTCTAGTCTTGTCTGTCTAGTCTTGTCTGTCTAGTCTTGTCTGTCTAGTCTTGTCTGTCTAGTCTTGTCTGTCTAGTCTTGTCTGTCTAGTCTTGTCTGTCTAGTCTTGTCTGTCTAGTCTTGTCTGTCTAGTCTTGTCTGTCTAGTCTTGTCTGTCTAGTCTTGTCTGTCTAGTCTTGTCTGTCTAGTCTTGTCTGTCTAGTCTTGTCTGTCTAGTCTTGTCTGTCTAGTCTTGTCTGTCTAGTCTTGTCTGTCTAGTCTTGTCTGTCTAGTCTTGTCTGTCTAGTCTTGTCTGTCTAGTCTTGTCTGTCTAGTCTTGTCTGTCTAGTCTTGTCTGTCTAGTCTTGTCTGTCTAGTCTTGTCTGTCTAGTCTTGTCTGTCTAGTCTTGTCTGTCTAGTCTTGTCTGTCTAGTCTTGTCTGTCTAGTCTTGTCTGTCTAGTCTTGTCTGTCTAGTCTTGTCTGTCTAGTCTTGTCTGTCTAGTCTTGTCTGTCTAGTCTTGTCTGTCTAGTCTTGTCTGTCTAGTCTTGTCTGTCTAGTCTTGTCTGTCTAGTCTTGTCTGTCTAGTCTTGTCTGTCTAGTCTTGTCTGTCTAGTCTTGTCTGTCTAGTCTTGTCTGTCTAGTCTTGTCTGTCTAGTCTTGTCTGTCTAGTCTTGTCTGTCTAGTCTTGTCTGTCTAGTCTTGTCTGTCTAGTCTTGTCTGTCTAGTCTTGTCTGTCTAGTCTTGTCTGTCTAGTCTTGTCTGTCTAGTCTTGTCTGTCTAGTCTTGTCTGTCTAGTCTTGTCTGTCTAGTCTTGTCTGTCTAGTCTTGTCTGTCTAGTCTTGTCTGTCTAGTCTTGTCTGTCTAGTCTTGTCTGTCTAGTCTTGTCTGTCTAGTCTTGTCTGTCTAGTCTTGTCTGTCTAGTCTTGTCTGTCTAGTCTTGTCTGTCTAGTCTTGTCTGTCTAGTCTTGTCTGTCTAGTCTTGTCTGTCTAGTCTTGTCTGTCTAGTCTTGTCTGTCTAGTCTTGTCTGTCTAGTCTTGTCTGTCTAGTCTTGTCTGTCTAGTCTTGTCTGTCTAGTCTTGTCTGTCTAGTCTTGTCTGTCTAGTCTTGTCTGTCTAGTCTTGTCTGTCTAGTCTTGTCTGTCTAGTCTTGTCTGTCTAGTCTTGTCTGTCTAGTCTTGTCTGTCTAGTCTTGTCTGTCTAGTCTTGTCTGTCTAGTCTTGTCTGTCTAGTCTTGTCTGTCTAGTCTTGTCTGTCTAGTCTTGTCTGTCTAGTCTTGTCTGTCTAGTCTTGTCTGTCTAGTCTTGTCTGTCTAGTCTTGTCTGTCTAGTCTTGTCTGTCTAGTCTTGTCTGTCTAGTCTTGTCTGTCTAGTCTTGTCTGTCTAGTCTTGTCTGTCTAGTCTTGTCTGTCTAGTCTTGTCTGTCTAGTCTTGTCTGTCTAGTCTTGTCTGTCTAGTCTTGTCTGTCTAGTCTTGTCTGTCTAGTCTTGTCTGTCTAGTCTTGTCTGTCTAGTCTTGTCTGTCTAGTCTTGTCTGTCTAGTCTTGTCTGTCTAGTCTTGTCTGTCTAGTCTTGTCTGTCTAGTCTTGTCTGTCTAGTCTTGTCTGTCTAGTCTTGTCTGTCTAGTCTTGTCTGTCTAGTCTTGTCTGTCTAGTCTTGTCTGTCTAGTCTTGTCTGTCTAGTCTTGTCTGTCTAGTCTTGTCTGTCTAGTCTTGTCTGTCTAGTCTTGTCTGTCTAGTCTTGTCTGTCTAGTCTTGTCTGTCTAGTCTTGTCTGTCTAGTCTTGTCTGTCTAGTCTTGTCTGTCTAGTCTTGTCTGTCTAGTCTTGTCTGTCTAGTCTTGTCTGTCTAGTCTTGTCTGTCTAGTCTTGTCTGTCTAGTCTTGTCTGTCTAGTCTTGTCTGTCTAGTCTTGTCTGTCTAGTCTTGTCTGTCTAGTCTTGTCTGTCTAGTCTTGTCTGTCTAGTCTTGTCTGTCTAGTCTTGTCTGTCTAGTCTTGTCTGTCTAGTCTTGTCTGTCTAGTCTTGTCTGTCTAGTCTTGTCTGTCTAGTCTTGTCTGTCTAGTCTTGTCTGTCTAGTCTTGTCTGTCTAGTCTTGTCTGTCTAGTCTTGTCTGTCTAGTCTTGTCTGTCTAGTCTTGTCTGTCTAGTCTTGTCTGTCTAGTCTTGTCTGTCTAGTCTTGTCTGTCTAGTCTTGTCTGTCTAGTCTTGTCTG
Source organism: Phosphuga atrata (assembly GCA_944588485.1). Classification (NCBI taxonomy): domain Eukaryota; kingdom Metazoa; phylum Arthropoda; class Insecta; order Coleoptera; family Silphidae; genus Phosphuga; species Phosphuga atrata. The sequence goes on along the minus strand of CALYMW010000152.1, from coordinate 12,617 downwards.
TCTAGTCTTGTCTGTCTAGTCTTGTCTGTCTAGTCTTGTCTGTCTAGTCTTGTCTGTCTAGTCTTGTCTGTCTAGTCTTGTCTGTCTAGTCTTGTCTGTCTAGTCTTGTCTGTCTAGTCTTGTCTGTCTAGTCTTGTCTGTCTAGTCTTGTCTGTCTAGTCTTGTCTGTCTAGTCTTGTCTGTCTAGTCTTGTCTGTCTAGTCTTGTCTGTCTAGTCTTGTCTGTCTAGTCTTGTCTGTCTAGTCTTGTCTGTCTAGTCTTGTCTGTCTAGTCTTGTCTGTCTAGTCTTGTCTGTCTAGTCTTGTCTGTCTAGTCTTGTCTGTCTAGTCTTGTCTGTCTAGTCTTGTCTGTCTAGTCTTGTCTGTCTAGTCTTGTCTGTCTAGTCTTGTCTGTCTAGTCTTGTCTGTCTAGTCTTGTCTGTCTAGTCTTGTCCTGTCTAGTCTTGTCTGTCTAGTCTTGTCTGTCTAGTCTTGTCTGTCTAGTCTTGTCTGTCTAGTCTTGTCTGTCTAGTCTTGTCTGTCTAGTCTTGTCTGTCTAGTCTTGTCTGTCTAGTCTTGTCTGTCTAGTCTTGTCTGTCTAGTCTTGTCTGTCTAGTCTTGTCTGTCTAGTCTTGTCTGTCTAGTCTTGTCTGTCTAGTCTTGTCTGTCTAGTCTTGTCTGTCTAGTCTTGTCTGTCTAGTCTTGTCTGTCTAGTCTTGTCTGTCTAGTCTTGTCTGTCTAGTCTTGTCTGTCTAGTCTTGTCTGTCTAGTCTTGTCTGTCTAGTCTTGTCTGTCTAGTCTTGTCTGTCTAGTCTTGTCTGTCTAGTCTTGTCTGTCTAGTCTTGTCTGTCTAGTCTTGTCTGTCTAGTCTTGTCTGTCTAGTCTTGTCTGTCTAGTCTTGTCTGTCTAGTCTTGTCTGTCTAGTCTTGTCTGTCTAGTCTTGTCTGTCTAGTCTTGTCTGTCTAGTCTTGTCTGTCTAGTCTTGTCTGTCTAGTCTTGTCTGTCTAGTCTTGTCTGTCTAGTCTTGTCTGTCTAGTCTTGTCTGTCTAGTCTTGTCTGTCTAGTCTTGTCTGTCTAGTCTTGTCTGTCTAGTCTTGTCTGTCTAGTCTTGTCTGTCTAGTCTTGTCTGTCTAGTCTTGTCTGTCTAGTCTTGTCTGTCTAGTCTTGTCTGTCTAGTCTTGTCTGTCTAGTCTTGTCTGTCTAGTCTTGTCTGTCTAGTCTTGTCTGTCTAGTCTTGTCTGTCTAGTCTTGTCTGTCTAGTCTTGTCTGTCTAGTCTTGTCTGTCTAGTCTTGTCTGTCTAGTCTTGTCTGTCTAGTCTTGTCTGTCTAGTCTTGTCTGTCTAGTCTTGTCTGTCTAGTCTTGTCTGTCTAGTCTTGTCTGTCTAGTCTTGTCTGTCTAGTCTTGTCTGTCTAGTCTTGTCTGTCTAGTCTTGTCTGTCTAGTCTTGTCTGTCTAGTCTTGTCTGTCTAGTCTTGTCTGTCTAGTCTTGTCTGTCTAGTCTTGTCTGTCTAGTCTTGTCTGTCTAGTCTTGTCTGTCTAGTCTTGTCTGTCTAGTCTTGTCTGTCTAGTCTTGTCTGTCTAGTCTTGTCTGTCTAGTCTTGTCTGTCTAGTCTTGTCTGTCTAGTCTTGTCTGTCTAGTCTTGTCTGTCTAGTCTTGTCTGTCTAGTCTTGTCTGTCTAGTCTTGTCTGTCTAGTCTTGTCTGTCTAGTCTTGTCTGTCTAGTCTTGTCTGTCTAGTCTTGTCTGTCTAGTCTTGTCTGTCTAGTCTTGTCTGTCTAGTCTTGTCTGTCTAGTCTTGTCTGTCTAGTCTTGTCTGTCTAGTCTTGTCTGTCTAGTCTTGTCTGTCTAGTCTTGTCTGTCTAGTCTTGTCTGTCTAGTCTTGTCTGTCTAGTCTTGTCTGTCTAGTCTTGTCTGTCTAGTCTTGTCTGTCTAGTCTTGTCTGTCTAGTCTTGTCTGTCTAGTCTTGTCTGTCTAGTCTTGTCTGTCTAGTCTTGTCTGTCTAGTCTTGTCTGTCTAGTCTTGTCTGTCTAGTCTTGTCTGTCTAGTCTTGTCTGTCTAGTCTTGTCTGTCTAGTCTTGTCTGTCTAGTCTTGTCTGTCTAGTCTTGTCTGTCTAGTCTTGTCTGTCTAGTCTTGTCTGTCTAGTCTTGTCTGTCTAGTCTTGTCTGTCTAGTCTTGTCTGTCTAGTCTTGTCTGTCTAGTCTTGTCTGTCTAGTCTTGTCTGTCTAGTCTTGTCTGTCTAGTCTTGTCTGTCTAGTCTTGTCTGTCTAGTCTTGTCTGTCTAGTCTTGTCTGTCTAGTCTTGTCTGTCTAGTCTTGTCTGTCTAGTCTTGTCTGTCTAGTCTTGTCTGTCTAGTCTTGTCTGTCTAGTCTTGTCTGTCTAGTCTTGTCTGTCTAGTCTTGTCTGTCTAGTCTTGTCTGTCTAGTCTTGTCTGTCTAGTCTTGTCTGTCTAGTCTTGTCTGTCTAGTCTTGTCTGTCTAGTCTTGTCTGTCTAGTCTTGTCTGTCTAGTCTTGTCTGTCTAGTCTTGTCTGTCTAGTCTTGTCTGTCTAGTCTTGTCTGTCTAGTCTTGTCTGTCTAGTCTTGTCTGTCTAGTCTTGTCTGTCTAGTCTTGTCTGTCTAGTCTTGTCTGTCTAGTCTTGTCTGTCTAGTCTTGTCTGTCTAGTCTTGTCTGTCTAGTCTTGTCTGTCTAGTCTTGTCTGTCTAGTCTTGTCTGTCTAGTCTTGTCTGTCTAGTCTTGTCTGTCTAGTCTTGTCTGTCTAGTCTTGTCTGTCTAGTCTTGTCTGTCTAGTCTTGTCTGTCTAGTCTTGTCTGTCTAGTCTTGTCTGTCTAGTCTTGTCTGTCTAGTCTTGTCTGTCTAGTCTTGTCTGTCTAGTCTTGTCTGTCTAGTCTTGTCTGTCTAGTCTTGTCTGTCTAGTCTTGTCTGTCTAGTCTTGTCTGTCTAGTCTTGTCTGTCTAGTCTTGTCTGTCTAGTCTTGTCTGTCTAGTCTTGTCTGTCTAGTCTTGTCTGTCTAGTCTTGTCTGTCTAGTCTTGTCTGTCTAGTCTTGTCTGTCTAGTCTTGTCTGTCTAGTCTTGTCTGTCTAGTCTTGTCTGTCTAGTCTTGTCTGTCTAGTCTTGTCTGTCTAGTCTTGTCTGTCTAGTCTTGTCTGTCTAGTCTTGTCTGTCTAGTCTTGTCTGTCTAGTCTTGTCTGTCTAGTCTTGTCTGTCTAGTCTTGTCTGTCTAGTCTTGTCTGTCTAGTCTTGTCTGTCTAGTCTTGTCTGTCTAGTCTTGTCTGTCTAGTCTTGTCTGTCTAGTCTTGTCTGTCTAGTCTTGTCTGTCTAGTCTTGTCTGTCTAGTCTTGTCTGTCTAGTCTTGTCTGTCTAGTCTTGTCTGTCTAGTCTTGTCTGTCTAGTCTTGTCTGTCTAGTCTTGTCTGTCTAGTCTTGTCTGTCTAGTCTTGTCTGTCTAGTCTTGTCTGTCTAGTCTTGTCTGTCTAGTCTTGTCTGTCTAGTCTTGTCTGTCTAGTCTTGTCTGTCTAGTCTTGTCTGTCTAGTCTTGTCTGTCTAGTCTTGTCTGTCTAGTCTTGTCTGTCTAGTCTTGTCTGTCTAGTCTTGTCTGTCTAGTCTTGTCTGTCTAGTCTTGTCTGTCTAGTCTTGTCTGTCTAGTCTTGTCTGTCTAGTCTTGTCTGTCTAGTCTTGTCTGTCTAGTCTTGTCTGTCTAGTCTTGTCTGTCTAGTCTTGTCTGTCTAGTCTTGTCTGTCTAGTCTTGTCTGTCTAGTCTTGTCTGTCTAGTCTTGTCTGTCTAGTCTTGTCTGTCTAGTCTTGTCTGTCTAGTCTTGTCTGTCTAGTCTTGTCTGTCTAGTCTTGTCTGTCTAGTCTTGTCTGTCTAGTCTTGTCTGTCTAGTCTTGTCTGTCTAGTCTTGTCTGTCTAGTCTTGTCTGTCTAGTCTTGTCTGTCTAGTCTTGTCTGTCTAGTCTTGTCTGTCTAGTCTTGTCTGTCTAGTCTTGTCTGTCTAGTCTTGTCTGTCTAGTCTTGTCTGTCTAGTCTTGTCTGTCTAGTCTTGTCTGTCTAGTCTTGTCTGTCTAGTCTTGTCTGTCTAGTCTTGTCTGTCTAGTCTTGTCTGTCTAGTCTTGTCTGTCTAGTCTTGTCTGTCTAGTCTTGTCTGTCTAGTCTTGTCTGTCTAGTCTTGTCTGTCTAGTCTTGTCTGTCTAGTCTTGTCTGTCTAGTCTTGTCTGTCTAGTCTTGTCTGTCTAGTCTTGTCTGTCTAGTCTTGTCTGTCTAGTCTTGTCTGTCTAGTCTTGTCTGTCTAGTCTTGTCTGTCTAGTCTTGTCTGTCTAGTCTTGTCTGTCTAGTCTTGTCTGTCTAGTCTTGTCTGTCTAGTCTTGTCTGTCTAGTCTTGTCTGTCTAGTCTTGTCTGTCTAGTCTTGTCTGTCTAGTCTTGTCTGTCTAGTCTTGTCTGTCTAGTCTTGTCTGTCTAGTCTTGTCTGTCTAGTCTTGTCTGTCTAGTCTTGTCTGTCTAGTCTTGTCTGTCTAGTCTTGTCTGTCTAGTCTTGTCTGTCTAGTCTTGTCTGTCTAGTCTTGTCTGTCTAGTCTTGTCTGTCTAGTCTTGTCTGTCTAGTCTTGTCTGTCTAGTCTTGTCTGTCTAGTCTTGTCTGTCTAGTCTTGTCTGTCTAGTCTTGTCTGTCTAGTCTTGTCTGTCTAGTCTTGTCTGTCTAGTCTTGTCTGTCTAGTCTTGTCTGTCTAGTCTTGTCTGTCTAGTCTTGTCTGTCTAGTCTTGTCTGTCTAGTCTTGTCTGTCTAGTCTTGTCTGTCTAGTCTTGTCTGTCTAGTCTTGTCTGTCTAGTCTTGTCTGTCTAGTCTTGTCTGTCTAGTCTTGTCTGTCTAGTCTTGTCTGTCTAGTCTTGTCTGTCTAGTCTTGTCTGTCTAGTCTTGTCTGTCTAGTCTTGTCTGTCTAGTCTTGTCTGTCTAGTCTTGTCTGTCTAGTCTTGTCTGTCTAGTCTTGTCTGTCTAGTCTTGTCTGTCTAGTCTTGTCTGTCTAGTCTTGTCTGTCTAGTCTTGTCTGTCTAGTCTTGTCTGTCTAGTCTTGTCTGTCTAGTCTTGTCTGTCTAGTCTTGTCTGTCTAGTCTTGTCTGTCTAGTCTTGTCTGTCTAGTCTTGTCTGTCTAGTCTTGTCTGTCTAGTCTTGTCTGTCTAGTCTTGTCTGTCTAGTCTTGTCTGTCTAGTCTTGTCTGTCTAGTCTTGTCTGTCTAGTCTTGTCTGTCTAGTCTTGTCTGTCTAGTCTTGTCTGTCTAGTCTTGTCTGTCTAGTCTTGTCTGTCTAGTCTTGTCTGTCTAGTCTTGTCTGTCTAGTCTTGTCTGTCTAGTCTTGTCTGTCTAGTCTTGTCTGTCTAGTCTTGTCTGTCTAGTCTTGTCTGTCTAGTCTTGTCTGTCTAGTCTTGTCTGTCTAGTCTTGTCTGTCTAGTCTTGTCTGTCTAGTCTTGTCTGTCTAGTCTTGTCTGTCTAGTCTTGTCTGTCTAGTCTTGTCTGTCTAGTCTTGTCTGTCTAGTCTTGTCTGTCTAGTCTTGTCTGTCTAGTCTTGTCTGTCTAGTCTTGTCTGTCTAGTCTTGTCTGTCTAGTCTTGTCTGTCTAGTCTTGTCTGTCTAGTCTTGTCTGTCTAGTCTTGTCTGTCTAGTCTTGTCTGTCTAGTCTTGTCTGTCTAGTCTTGTCTGTCTAGTCTTGTCTGTCTAGTCTTGTCTGTCTAGTCTTGTCTGTCTAGTCTTGTCTGTCTAGTCTTGTCTGTCTAGTCTTGTCTGTCTAGTCTTGTCTGTCTAGTCTTGTCTGTCTAGTCTTGTCTGTCTAGTCTTGTCTGTCTAGTCTTGTCTGTCTAGTCTTGTCTGTCTAGTCTTGTCTGTCTAGTCTTGTCTGTCTAGTCTTGTCTGTCTAGTCTTGTCTGTCTAGTCTTGTCTGTCTAGTCTTGTCTGTCTAGTCTTGTCTGTCTAGTCTTGTCTGTCTAGTCTTGTCTGTCTAGTCTTGTCTGTCTAGTCTTGTCTGTCTAGTCTTGTCTGTCTAGTCTTGTCTGTCTAGTCTTGTCTGTCTAGTCTTGTCTGTCTAGTCTTGTCTGTCTAGTCTTGTCTGTCTAGTCTTGTCTGTCTAGTCTTGTCTGTCTAGTCTTGTCTGTCTAGTCTTGTCTGTCTAGTCTTGTCTGTCTAGTCTTGTCTGTCTAGTCTTGTCTGTCTAGTCTTGTCTGTCTAGTCTTGTCTGTCTAGTCTTGTCTGTCTAGTCTTGTCTGTCTAGTCTTGTCTGTCTAGTCTTGTCTGTCTAGTCTTGTCTGTCTAGTCTTGTCTGTCTAGTCTTGTCTGTCTAGTCTTGTCTGTCTAGTCTTGTCTGTCTAGTCTTGTCTGTCTAGTCTTGTCTGTCTAGTCTTGTCTGTCTAGTCTTGTCTGTCTAGTCTTGTCTGTCTAGTCTTGTCTGTCTAGTCTTGTCTGTCTAGTCTTGTCTGTCTAGTCTTGTCTGTCTAGTCTTGTCTGTCTAGTCTTGTCTGTCTAGTCTTGTCTGTCTAGTCTTGTCTGTCTAGTCTTGTCTGTCTAGTCTTGTCTGTCTAGTCTTGTCTGTCTAGTCTTGTCTGTCTAGTCTTGTCTGTCTAGTCTTGTCTGTCTAGTCTTGTCTGTCTAGTCTTGTCTGTCTAGTCTTGTCTGTCTAGTCTTGTCTGTCTAGTCTTGTCTGTCTAGTCTTGTCTGTCTAGTCTTGTCTGTCTAGTCTTGTCTGTCTAGTCTTGTCTGTCTAGTCTTGTCTGTCTAGTCTTGTCTGTCTAGTCTTGTCTGTCTAGTCTTGTCTGTCTAGTCTTGTCTGTCTAGTCTTGTCTGTCTAGTCTTGTCTGTCTAGTCTTGTCTGTCTAGTCTTGTCTGTCTAGTCTTGTCTGTCTAGTCTTGTCTGTCTAGTCTTGTCTGTCTAGTCTTGTCTGTCTAGTCTTGTCTGTCTAGTCTTGTCTGTCTAGTCTTGTCTGTCTAGTCTTGTCTGTCTAGTCTTGTCTGTCTAGTCTTGTCTGTCTAGTCTTGTCTGTCTAGTCTTGTCTGTCTAGTCTTGTCTGTCTAGTCTTGTCTGTCTAGTCTTGTCTGTCTAGTCTTGTCTGTCTAGTCTTGTCTGTCTAGTCTTGTCTGTCTAGTCTTGTCTGTCTAGTCTTGTCTGTCTAGTCTTGTCTGTCTAGTCTTGTCTGTCTAGTCTTGTCTGTCTAGTCTTGTCTGTCTAGTCTTGTCTGTCTAGTCTTGTCTGTCTAGTCTTGTCTGTCTAGTCTTGTCTGTCTAGTCTTGTCTGTCTAGTCTTGTCTGTCTAGTCTTGTCTGTCTAGTCTTGTCTGTCTAGTCTTGTCTGTCTAGTCTTGTCTGTCTAGTCTTGTCTGTCTAGTCTTGTCTGTCTAGTCTTGTCTGTCTAGTCTTGTCTGTCTAGTCTTGTCTGTCTAGTCTTGTCTGTCTAGTCTTGTCTGTCTAGTCTTGTCTGTCTAGTCTTGTCTGTCTAGTCTTGTCTGTCTAGTCTTGTCTGTCTAGTCTTGTCTGTCTAGTCTTGTCTGTCTAGTCTTGTCTGTCTAGTCTTGTCTGTCTAGTCTTGTCTGTCTAGTCTTGTCTGTCTAGTCTTGTCTGTCTAGTCTTGTCTGTCTAGTCTTGTCTGTCTAGTCTTGTCTGTCTAGTCTTGTCTGTCTAGTCTTGTCTGTCTAGTCTTGTCTGTCTAGTCTTGTCTGTCTAGTCTTGTCTGTCTAGTCTTGTCTGTCTAGTCTTGTCTGTCTAGTCTTGTCTGTCTAGTCTTGTCTGTCTAGTCTTGTCTGTCTAGTCTTGTCTGTCTAGTCTTGTCTGTCTAGTCTTGTCTGTCTAGTCTTGTCTGTCTAGTCTTGTCTGTCTAGTCTTGTCTGTCTAGTCTTGTCTGTCTAGTCTTGTCTGTCTAGTCTTGTCTGTCTAGTCTTGTCTGTCTAGTCTTGTCTGTCTAGTCTTGTCTGTCTAGTCTTGTCTGTCTAGTCTTGTCTGTCTAGTCTTGTCTGTCTAGTCTTGTCTGTCTAGTCTTGTCTGTCTAGTCTTGTCTGTCTAGTCTTGTCTGTCTAGTCTTGTCTGTCTAGTCTTGTCTGTCTAGTCTTGTCTGTCTAGTCTTGTCTGTCTAGTCTTGTCTGTCTAGTCTTGTCTGTCTAGTCTTGTCTGTCTAGTCTTGTCTGTCTAGTCTTGTCTGTCTAGTCTTGTCTGTCTAGTCTTGTCTGTCTAGTCTTGTCTGTCTAGTCTTGTCTGTCTAGTCTTGTCTGTCTAGTCTTGTCTGTCTAGTCTTGTCTGTCTAGTCTTGTCTGTCTAGTCTTGTCTGTCTAGTCTTGTCTGTCTAGTCTTGTCTGTCTAGTCTTGTCTGTCTAGTCTTGTCTGTCTAGTCTTGTCTGTCTAGTCTTGTCTGTCTAGTCTTGTCTGTCTAGTCTTGTCTGTCTAGTCTTGTCTGTCTAGTCTTGTCTGTCTAGTCTTGTCTGTCTAGTCTTGTCTGCTGTCTAGTCTTGTCTGTCTAGTCTTGTCTGTCTAGTCTTGTCTGTCTAGTCTTGTCTGTCTAGTCTTGTCTGTCTAGTCTTGTCTGTCTAGTCTTGTCTGTCTAGTCTTGTCTGTCTAGTCTTGTCTGTCTAGTCTTGTCTGTCTAGTCTTGTCTGTCTAGTCTTGTCTGTCTAGTCTTGTCTGTCTAGTCTTGTCTGTCTAGTCTTGTCTGTCTAGTCTTGTCTGTCTAGTCTTGTCTGTCTAGTCTTGTCTGTCTAGTCTTGTCTGTCTAGTCTTGTCTGTCTAGTCTTGTCTGTCTAGTCTTGTCTGTCTAGTCTTGTCTGTCTAGTCTTGTCTGTCTAGTCTTGTCTGTCTAGTCTTGTCTGTCTAGTCTTGTCTGTCTAGTCTTGTCTGTCTAGTCTTGTCTGTCTAGTCTTGTCTGTCTAGTCTTGTCTGTCTAGTCTTGTCTGTCTAGTCTTGTCTGTCTAGTCTTGTCTGTCTAGTCTTGTCTGTCTAGTCTTGTCTGTCTAGTCTTGTCTGTCTAGTCTTGTCTGTCTAGTCTTGTCTGTCTAGTCTTGTCTGTCTAGTCTTGTCTGTCTAGTCTTGTCTGTCTAGTCTTGTCTGTCTAGTCTTGTCTGTCTAGTCTTGTCTGTCTAGTCTTGTCTGTCTAGTCTTGTCTGTCTAGTCTTGTCTGTCTAGTCTTGTCTGTCTAGTCTTGTCTGTCTAGTCTTGTCTGTCTAGTCTTGTCTGTCTAGTCTTGTCTGTCTAGTCTTGTCTGTCTAGTCTTGTCTGTCTAGTCTTGTCTGTCTAGTCTTGTCTGTCTAGTCTTGTCTGTCTAGTCTTGTCTGTCTAGTCTTGTCTGTCTAGTCTTGTCTGTCTAGTCTTGTCTGTCTAGTCTTGTCTGTCTAGTCTTGTCTGTCTAGTCTTGTCTGTCTAGTCTTGTCTGTCTAGTCTTGTCTGTCTAGTCTTGTCTGTCTAGTCTTGTCTGTCTAGTCTTGTCTGTCTAGTCTTGTCTGTCTAGTCTTGTCTGTCTAGTCTTGTCTGTCTAGTCTTGTCTGTCTAGTCTTGTCTGTCTAGTCTTGTCTGTCTAGTCTTGTCTGTCTAGTCTTGTCTGTCTAGTCTTGTCTGTCTAGTCTTGTCTGTCTAGTCTTGTCTGTCTAGTCTTGTCTGTCTAGTCTTGTCTGTCTAGTCTTGTCTGTCTAGTCTTGTCTGTCTAGTCTTGTCTGTCTAGTCTTGTCTGTCTAGTCTTGTCTGTCTAGTCTTGTCTGTCTAGTCTTGTCTGTCTAGTCTTGTCTGTCTAGTCTTGTCTGTCTAGTCTTGTCTGTCTAGTCTTGTCTGTCTAGTCTTGTCTGTCTAGTCTTGTCTGTCTAGTCTTGTCTGTCTAGTCTTGTCTGTCTAGTCTTGTCTGTCTAGTCTTGTCTGTCTAGTCTTGTCTGTCTAGTCTTGTCTGTCTAGTCTTGTCTGTCTAGTCTTGTCTGTCTAGTCTTGTCTGTCTAGTCTTGTCTGTCTAGTCTTGTCTGTCTAGTCTTGTCTGTCTAGTCTTGTCTGTCTAGTCTTGTCTGGTCTTGTCTCGTCTTGTCTTGTCTTGTCTCGTCTTGTCTCGTCTGTCTAGTCTTGTCTGTCTAGTCTTGTCTGTCTAGTCTTGTCTGTCTAGTCTTGTCTGTCTAGTCTTGTCTGTCTAGTCTTGTCTGTCTAGTCTTGTCTGTCTAGTCTTGTCTGTCTAGTCTTGTCTGTCTAGTCTTGTCTGTCTAGTCTTGTCTGTCTAGTCTTGTCTGTCTAGTCTTGTCTGTCTAGTCTTGTCTGTCTAGTCTTGTCTGTCTAGTCTTGTCTGTCTAGTCTTGTCTGTCTAGTCTTGTCTGTCTAGTCTTGTCTGTCTAGTCTTGTCTGTCTAGTCTTGTCTGTCTAGTCTTGTCTGTCTAGTCTTGTCTGTCTAGTCTTGTCTGTCTAGTCTTGTCTGTCTAGTCTTGTCTGTCTAGTCTTGTCTGTCTAGTCTTGTCTGTCTAGTCTTGTCTGTCTAGTCTTGTCTGTCTAGTCTTGTCTGTCTAGTCTTGTCTGTCTAGTCTTGTCTGTCTAGTCTTGTCTGTCTAGTCTTGTCCTGTCTAGTCTTGTCTGTCTAGTCTTGTCTGTCTAGTCTTGTCTGTCTAGTCTTGTCTGTCTAGTCTTGTCTGTCTAGTCTTGTCTGTCTAGTCTTGTCTGTCTAGTCTTGTCTGTCTAGTCTTGTCTGTCTAGTCTTGTCTGTCTAGTCTTGTCTGTCTAGTCTTGTCTGTCTAGTCTGTCTGTCTAGTCTTGTCTGTCTAGTCTTGTCTGTCTAGTCTTGTCTGTCTAGTCTTGTCTGTCTAGTCTTGTCTGTCTAGTCTTGTCTGTTCTAGTCTTGTCTGTCTAGTCTTGTCTGTCTAGTCTTGTCTGTCTAGTCTTGTCTGTCTAGTCTTGTCTGTCTAGTCTTGTCTGTCTAGTCTTGTCTGTCTAGTCTTGTCTGTCTAGTCTTGTCTGTCTATGTCTTGTCTTGTCTGTAGTCTTGTCTGTCTAGTCTTGTCTGTCTAGTCTTGTCTGTCTAGTCTTGTCTGTCTAGTCTTGTCTGTCTAGTCTTGTCTGTCTAGTCTTGTCTGTCTGTAGTCTTGTCTGTCTAGTCTTGTCTGTCTAGTCTTGTCTGTCTAGTCTTGTCTGTCTAGTCTTGTCTGTCTAGTCTTGTCTGTCTAGTCTTGTCTGTCTAGTCTTGTCTGTCTAGTCTTGTCTGTCTAGTCTTGTCTGTCTAGTCTTGTCTGTCTAGTCTTGTCTGTCTAGTCTTGTCTGTCTAGTCTTGTCTGTCTAGTCTTGTCTGTCTAGTCTTGTCTGTCTAGTCTTGTCTGTCTAGTCTTGTCTGTTAGTTTGTCTGTCTAGTCTTGGTCTGTCTAGTCTTGTCTGTCTAGTCTTGTCTGTCTAGTCTTGTCTGTCTAGTCTTGTCTGTCTAGTCTTGTCTGTCTAGTCTTGTCTGTCTAGTCTTGTCTGTCTAGTCTTGTCTGTAGTCTTGTCTGTCTAGTCTTGTCTGTCTAGTCTTGTCTGTCTAGTCTTGTCTGTCTAGTCTTGTCTGTCTAGTCTTGTCTGTCTAGTCTTGTCTGTCTAGTCTTGTCTGTCTAGTCTTGTCTGTCTAGTCTTGTCTGTCTAGTCTTGTCTGTCTAGTCTTGTCTGTCTAGTCTTGTCTGTCTAGTCTTGTCTGTCTAGTCTTGTCTGTCTAGTCTTGTCTGTCTAGTCTTGTCTGTCTAGTCTTGTCTGTCTAGTCTTGTCTGTCTAGTCTTGTCTGTCTAGTCTTGTCTGTCTAGTCTTGTCTGTCTAGTCTTGTCTGTCTAGTCTTGTCTGTCTAGTCTTGTCTGTCCTAGTCTTGTCTGTCTAGTCTTGTCTGTCTAGTCTTGTCTGTCTAGTCTTGTCTGTCTAGTCTTGTCTGTCTAGTCTTGTCTGTCTAGTCTGTCTGTCTAGTCTTGTCTGTCTAGTCTTGTCTGTCTAGTCTTGTCTGTCTAGTCTTGTCTGTCTAGTCTTGTCTGTCTAGTCTTGTCTGTCTAGTCTTGTCTGTCTAGTCTTGTCTGTCTAGTGTTGTCTGTTTAATCTTGTGTCTTGTGTTAAATCTTGTCTGTCTAGACTTGTCCATCTAGACATGTTTGACTAGATTTGTGTGTCTAGTTTTGTCTGTTTTGTCTTGTCTGTGTAGTTTTATCTGTCTAGCCTTGTCTGCCTAGTCTTTTCTGTCTAGTTTTGTCGGTCTGGCCTTGTCTGTCTAGTCTTGTCGGTCTAGTCTTGTATGTCTAGTCTTGTCTGTCTAGTTTTGTCTACCTAGATTAAACTTTAATTGCCAACAAGAAGTTTCTAAATAATCCAAAAAAAGTTTTCAACCCAACAGATTTGATAAGTTTAAATGTTATAAATGTTATAATATAATAAGTTTTTATTTCTTAAATATTTTTTTTTTCATATAATCATTTTGAATTCAGTTCAATATTGAATTAAAATTGTTCACAATATTTATTTATTTTCCACTAAAATGAATGAATCAATTAATAAATATAATCGATTTATGTTACATTTATAGCTTGTATAACAATTTTACACAATATTTTTATGGAAAAACTTTATCCACTTCTCACAAGTTTCATAACATTATAAAACATTTTATTATCCATCTACATTCGATTTTACTAAATATATTAAAGTTTTAATTAGAAAATCACAACCGATTTAA